>CAJVSB020000390.1:0-54003 GCA_911865555.2 Thlaspi arvense | reverse complement strand
TTCTCTCTCTCTAACTCAAACCTTGAAACTAACTGAGGGGTTTGGCTCATTTCTAAGCCTCGTACACCCCTAAGAGAAAGATCCAACAAAAATGAAGCCAATGATGAAGAATTTGCAAGATCTGATCGGGTGCACAATGGATCTGTAGATGATCCATCCAATCCACAAAATTCTTATTTTCTTTCACTCAAGGCCTTCCAAATTTTTAATTAAATCCCTGATTCATTTATTCCTTTCAATTTGGCCCCGTTTAACCCCATTAAGCCCTGAACTTTCCAAACTTCCTAATTTCGCCCTAGAACTCCCAATTCTTGCAATTATGCCCTCCCAATTTACAAATTTACCACCAAAACCATTAATTGTGCACTTGCCCTTAATCCCCTAAATTAATGAAATAAAGCCTAATATTTCTATTTAGGGTTATTACATTCTCCCCCCTTATAAAAATTCGTCCTCAAATTTTAAAACAAGAAAATGGATTACATATTGAATAAATAAGGGTAACTTCTGCACATGATCTCTTCAGACTTCCAGGTGGCCTCCTCCAAGGTCTAACTCCTCCACAGCACCTTTATCGAGGGCACTTTCTTTAATCAAAGTTGCTTTACCTAACGGTCTAGTATAGCCACCAACTCCTCTTCCTATGATAGATACTGATCCAACTGAACATCTTATGATGTAATCACGTGCGATGGGTCAATCACGTACTTCCTCAACATAAAAACATGGAACGCAGGATGCACCATCGATAACTCTGAAGGAAAAGCCAAATGATAAGCTATAGTTTCAACTCGATCCAAAATCTCATATGAGCCAATGTAAAATGGGTTAAGCTTACCCCTCCTACCAAATCTAACCACTCGCTTCATCAGAGAAACCCTTAGAAAGACATGATCTCCAATTGCAAACTCCAAAGGTCGGCGTCTATGGTCTGTATAAGCCTTCTGTCAACTCGATGCTATAAACAATCCCTCCCAATCAATTGATCCCTATCCATCGCATCCCGGACCAAGTTCGGTCCAATAGATTGTCTCCCCTGCCTCAAACCAACCAATTGAGAATCTGCACTACCTATCGTACAATACCTCAAACAGGGCCATTTATATGCTAGACTAGTAGCTATCATTATATGCGAACTTTATCAAGGGAAGGTACTGATTCCAACCACCTCCAAAGTCTAGAACGCAAACCTGCAGCATATCTTCCAATATCTGTATAGTCCACTTTGATTGTCCATTCGTCTATGGATGAAAAGCTATGCTCAGATCCAAATGTGTACAAAGAGCCTCCTCGAATGCCCTTCAAAACTAAGACATGAACTAGGTACCTCTTTCAGAGATGATAGACAAAGACACCCTATACAGCCTCACAATCTCATCCAAATACAATTAGGCATACTAAGCCACATTGTAACTCGCCCGTATTGGAAGAAAATGCACAGTCTTGGTTAGTCTATCCACTATCGCCCATACATAGTCATACCCTCCAATGATGTGAGGCAGTCCAGTCACGAAATCCATGACAATGCCCTCCCACTTCAACTTCAATATATCTATCTACTGATATAGCCCTGCAAGTCTTTGATATTCAGCCTTAACCTGCTGACAAGTTAGGCATCTCAAAATGAAGTTGGCTACATATATCTTCATCCCCTCCCACTAGTAGAACTATCTTAGATCTTGATACATCTTGGTGGCACCAGGATGGATAGTGTATCGAGAGCTATGCACTTCTATCAAAATGGTCTTCCTCAAATTACGCACATCAGGCACGCACAATCAACCCCTGCATCGTTAAACCCCATCTGAATCTACTTTGAACTCAGTGCTTCTGCTAGCCCGTACGTCATCCCTCAATCCACAAAGTTTGTCGTCCCTCTCCTGCCCTGCCTTGATCCTATCGATCAAAGATGGCTATATGCATAGTTGAGCCAGCAACTGTCTAGTGTCCTCCATCTGTAATTGTACCCTGTCACCCTCCAAACTGTACAGGGCTACAATCAAAGGTAGCCTTTCTGGAGCTATGTGCACTAAGCGCTCCCATAAGCTTCCAACTCAAAGCATAAGTGACCACGTTCGCCTTTTCAAGGTGATACTGTATGGTACAGTCATAACCCTTCATGAACTCTAGCCATCTCCACTGTTGGAGGTTCAGGTCCTTCTACTCAAAGATGTACCTCAAACTCTGGTGGTCTGTAAAAATCTCACAGGATTCCCCTACAAGTAATGCCTCCAAATCTTAAGTGCAAAGACCACTACTGCTAACTCCAGAACGTGGATGGGATAATTCTACTCATGCCTCTTAAGCTATCTAGAGGCATAAGCTATCACTCATCCATGCTGCATCAGCACGCAGCCTAATCCCAC
Organism: Thlaspi arvense; assembly: GCA_911865555.2. Lineage (NCBI taxonomy): Eukaryota > Viridiplantae > Streptophyta > Magnoliopsida > Brassicales > Brassicaceae > Thlaspi > Thlaspi arvense. Next base: position 51,637 of record CAJVSB020000390.1, on the reverse strand, counting down.
CTGGGAGGCATTACAATATGATGAAAATCCACCTGTTCTTGAGGGTAAGGTCAACACAAGCGCAATGGTCAAATAGTCATTGAGCTTCTGAAAACTTTTCTCATAAGTATTTGGCCACTGGAACTTGAACCCTCTCTAGGTCAATCTGGTCAAGAGTGTAGCTATCCAGAAGAAATCCTATACAAAGCGTCGGTAATAGCCTACCAAACCTAGAAAGCTACAAATTTTGGTGAAAGTTGTAGGCCTCAGGCACTATTGCACGGCCTCCACTTTATGGGCATTCACTATGATCCCATCTCTAGATACTATATGTCCCAGAAAGGCCACACTGTCATGTCAAACTCGCATTTCAAGAACTTGGCGTAAAGTTGATGATCCCTCGAAGTCTGCAAAATCTCTCGTAAAAGCGCACTATGCTCCTTACTCCTTGAATACACAAAATATCATCAATGAAAACAATCACAAATCTATCCAAGAAGGCTTAAAACACTCTAATCATCAGATCCATAAAAGCCACAGGGCATTCGTCAACCCAAATGACATAATCAAGAATTCATAATGCCTGTACCTAGTCTTGAAAGTGGTCTTAGGAATGTCCTCCTTTTGAATCCTCAACTGATGACACCTGGATCGAAGATTTATCTTAGAGAAATGAGTAGCCCCGTTCAACTAATCAAACAAATCATCGATCCTCAGTAATGGGTACCAGTTACGCACCATAACCTTATTAAGCTATCGACAGTCAATACAGAGCCTCAGAGAACCATCCTTCTTATTGACAAACAATACTGGTGCGTCCCAAGGAGAGGTACCCAGCCTGAAAAAACCCCAGTCCAACAAATCCTAAAGCTTCTCCTTAAGCTCCCTAAGCTCTGCAGGAGCCCTACAATATGGGGGTATAAAAATCGGCTAAATACCTGGCAACAAATCAATGTAGAACTCTATCTCCCTGTCAAGCAAAAGACTTGGCAACTCTTCAGGAAACACATCTGAAAACTTACAAATGATGGTGTCTACCCTATCTGTGACTCCTCAATCCGCATGTCTGCTATAGTAGCGAAAAATCTCTGATATCCTTGACTGAGTAATCATTGAGCCCTCACGTATAAGATAATAGAAGTCGGAGTCAAAGAGTAATCCCCTTGATAAACACATGGTGACTTGCCTGGTGCATCAAGTGTCATTGTCTTATGAAGACAATTCAACGTGGCATAACACGAAGCCAACCAATCCATATCAAAAATCACATCAAACCCCAACATAGCCAGAAGGATCAAACTCACCATGGACTCTCTACCTACCACACTAATTGGACATGCTCTATAGACCTAAGTCACCGAAACTGACTTCCCAACAGGTGTCACTATAGAAGATAGACGCTCTAACGAATCAGGCTGCCTATTGAGTCGAGTTGAGTAACTTATAGACACATATGAATATGTAGATCGCGGATTAAAAAAAAGTGCATACATCTCTAAAGAGCATACTGAAATCATACTAGTGATCACAGCGTTTGACGCTTGAGCGTCACGAGTCAGTGCATACACTCGCACCTAGCCTCCACCTCAACTTCCGCCCCCAGCCCTTTGACCCCAGGCGCCAAATGACTCTGCACTAGTCTATCCCTGAGTTTGTGGTACAATGCCTATAGCCAAAACAGCCTCCAATGAAATGAGACAATCCTCAACCAAATGTCCATGTCGGCCACATCGATAACAAACCCCTATAGTTTGAGTAGTCTCTTAAAAAGAAGAATAATCTATAGCTATATGGCCCTACTAGCCATATCGAAAACAGGCTCCTGTATCTCAGGTAGTCTATTGAGAACATGACCAATCTCTCTTCACATGGCCCTGCTGGACATATCTATAACAAGTCACAGACTGTCTGCCTAATAAACCACGTCCACCAGATGCAGTGACTCTAGTCAACAACTGTCTACTAGAAGAACCTTCAAGTCCAGATTGTCAGTGACTGCGAGATGGCAATCCCCTCCTCAAGTTGCAACTCCCTCTAAATGATCCCCTCATCTTCGTCTTCCCCCTCGCCTGCCACCGTATCGTGCCATTGTCACTAGAATAGTAGGAGGCCCTACCCATATACTAGCTGGGGCTGGCGGCCCTGCCACTGCCCCTTCAGGAGCAATAGCAATGCTTAACTATCCACTAGTTGATGCAGGCCATCTACTCTTACCAGCATTACTCCTAGCAAGGTCTAACACCGTCCTCTACAACCCTTGGATGTCTACTATCAATCCAATCACTACATCAAAAAGCTCAATCAAAACCCATGCCTGTAGTCGACTCTTAGGCCTGCCTCACCGTCCTCCTACGCCTTCTACCTCGTCATCTACCTCGAGTCAAAGGAAGGGCTGATCCGCCCGCAAAATTTCCTAATGCCCTTGAATCTATAGCCTCACGAGGAAACATATGCACATCAATCAACAAGTCCATCTATAGACAAAATACGAGGATTAGAAAGATATTGAAAGATCAAGCACAAAGGAAATTAAATGCTAACACCAAACGCACCCTAAAAGGTCTTCAACAGTCCTCTCATTATGAAAGTGGGGCCCTCACCCCATAATAAAAGCACTATCAAAGAATCCCGCTCCTTTTTTACTCTCAAAACAACTTACAGATCTAATACCAACCTGTCACGACCTGACCTCGGGCTCGTGACCGACACTAGGGTCTACCGACCCCAATAAGCCTTACAATACCAAACCATACCAAAGTGCTCATCTCATCAGATAAATGTAAACCAACATACAACAACCAATACATAACCACCAGAACTTATTTGAGAGTATGAAACAGCTACTCTAGAATACAAAGCAAAGAAATACAAAATAAAGATGTCTATACATCAATCCATCCAATAATTCACGCTCAGACTCTGGCACACCAAACGAGGCAAGAACTGCCAACCAAATCTAGATTATTTATAAAATATGAGTCGCAAAACTCAGTAAGTACAAATAACACCTAATCTATGCATGTTAGGATATGTATCACACCACAAGTTCAAAACCATACATATACATATACAATAAGCAGTATAAACACATCAAAACACATTTGTGAGGGTAATATCATAACCGGTCATCTTATCACATCACTAGGCCAGGATACTCCCCTACGATACGGTAGTCCACTGTCTGCCAACTGAGTCATTGGCTTCCCAGTCACATCAGATCACCAAGCCCAAGGCACTCTCTACACGCTACAGCCCACCGTTCGTGGGCTAAACCTACCATCCTAACACATCAAAACAATACACATCATGTCTGCGGCCCCTACCACCTCACATCAAACCCAGGGCCCTCACACTAGACACTACAGCATTGCCGTCCTCCGGCCGAGCCACCAAGTGCTCCCAAATCACATCACACGATATCATCTTCACATATAAGTCAAAACAGATATCCATACACATATACAATCAAAATCTTAAAAACCAGTATCATCATATGAACATATCTCACATTAGTTCACAAATCACATAACACATATCCTAGAAGTACATATACCAAAACACAGTTTACAAAATCACATAATTATCGTGCCAGAAAACACAGTATGAAAAAACACATGCATAGGAAGGGTATCAACACTCATTGTACTAAAGCCAAACCAAGAAAAAAGTCACGAGTCACCCTCACCCAACTCACCAATCCGGGTGCACCTCTGCCAATGTATCTATAACCAAACCCACATGAAATCACCACTAGCACCAAAATTAACATAAGAAAAGGCTGAATAGCCCAAAACCAAGCTCAAATCCCATTCTAGACTACTAACACGCATCCCAAGGCACCATTACCCACTACTGAGACCCACGTAACTCACTGACACTCATTAATTTTACTCAACAACTCTCAAACAATAGTGAACTAGCCTCAAAACCCTCAAACCATAGTGAACCAGCTTCCAAAACCCTTGAACTGGCCTAAACTGGCCTAAAACTACCTCAAACCCAACTGAATTGCCACGAAACCCTCAAAATCGAATTGAATCAATCCCAAAACCATTGAACCAATCTGAACCAGCTAGAAAACCCTTGAACTAGCCCTAAACCGAGCCAAAAAACCCTAATTTATAGCCTTATGCACTGAACTGGCCCAATTTCTCCATTAAACCAGCTACTTTTTTGATAAACCAAACCACCCTGAGATGTGAACTGATTTTACCTACCCAAAACCGGTCTAACATTTTAGAGAACCGGCCTAAAAACCGGTGAAACCGGCCCTTGAACAAAAAATGCCCCAAACTGAAACTCTAGTTAATATTAAATAATTAAATTATAGGTTATTTAATTCCTCTTATCTCCAAACAACTCTTGTTCCTGATTTGGCTTACTCCCAAAATAACATATCTCTATTTTGACCCTTGGGTTGATTCACTGGTCAACCCGGTTGATTTACACAGTGGGCTGAGTTAACCTCAAGTTGACTCAACCCAAGCCGGTATAGTGGGCCAGCCCACAAGTTGTGGCCCAAACTGATCAGGTCTAGGCCTAAACAGGCCCGACCAATCCTGCACAAATCTAGTTCCATTAGGGTCTGTCATCCTTACCCGACTCCCCAACCCGAAACCAGTGTCCATGTCTGTTTCAAACCTAGAACTCCAAAACACAAAAAAAAAAAAAAAAAAAAACATAGATTGTTAATTCCTCACCTAAACTGATTGATGCCCAGAAAACCTAGCTGTAGATCAAGCAAGCCTCACAAGCCCTTTAATCGGATTGAAAAGCTGCCAAAAGCCTGAAAAGCCATTCGGCATTCTGTGAGCTTGGCGGGCGGAAAACTTGAAATCTCTCTCTCTCTGGCTCAGCCCTTAAAACTAACTAAGGGGTTTGGCTCATTTCTGAGCCTCGCACATCCCTAAGAGAAATATCCAACAAAAATCAAGCCAATGAAGAAGAATTTGACAAGATCTAATTGGGTGCGCAGTGGATCTGTAAATGAACCATCCTGTCCAAATCCAATCCACGAAATTCTTATTTCTTTCACTCAAGCCCTTCCAGATTTTTATTTAAATCACTGATTCATTTATTCCTTTCAATTTGGCCCCTGTTTAACCCCATTGAGCCCTGAACTTTCAAACTTCCTAATTTCACCCCAGAACTCCCAATTCTTGTAATTATCCCTCCCCAATTTACAGATTTATCACCAAAACCGTTAATTGTGCACTTGGCCCTTAATTCCCCAATTAATTAAATAAAGCCCTAATATTTCTATTTAGGGTCATTACAGAAACCCCTTGCCTTGCCTAATATATTCAACAACACTCTTTAAAATTATAATTTGACCCCTGATATTTTGATTTTTGTGCAATTTACCCTTTTTATACAAATTACTCAAATTTTAATTATAAAGAAAACCGGGTTATTAAGGAAAGCTCCACAAAATTCATAAAATTTAAAATCCATTCTAAGTAAAAGCCAAAAGTCCAAGTGAAAAGGAGTTTATTTGTCAAAGAGTTCTAATTGTGCTAAAAATTCTTGCCAGGCAAAATTACATTCTTTGTTTAAAGATTTTTTTTCTTTGATTTTTCTTTGATTCAATTGAAGATAATCATGGATAATTAACTTTGCAAGTGGATAAAATCAAAAAGAGAGAAAAAGCCAAAATTGCGTTGAAGCTTCTAGGAGAAAAGGTAAACTTGATTTGCCAGGTTTGCTGGTATAATCAAAGTTAGAAGATGCTGAGGGATAGAGTTGAAAGAGAGAGAAGTCAAGATAAAGTGATATTTAAATTGGACAAAAGGCCATCCAACGAAACTTATTTAAGGGAAGTCTTTAGCTATCTACATTCGGATGAAGAAGAGGAGAAATATATAAAGAGCACTTGAAGAATTAATAGAGGTGTGCAGATTCTAAGAGAGAGATAGCAAAACCATCCTTTCAAAGAGCATCCGTATTTCACCAATTTGCCATTGTCATTCGCTTTCTGCCTTGAATTCTCAGGAGCAAAAACCGTGAGCAAGCAGCAACAATTTAGAGCAAGGAGGAGAAGGCAAACGAGTAACTGAAGTCCAGCCAAGATAGAATTATAGGAGATTGGTTGGAGATTCTCGGGTTTTATTCTTCTTGTTTCTTAGTTTCGGTTAAGTTTTACTTGTGAATGAATCTTTTTAGTGAATGAATGATTCCATAATTTATTGTTCAACCCTTTTTAGTTTATATTAATTTGATTCAATTTCTTGCTTTCTAGTAAAAAGGGCAGTTTTGCTAGTAGTTAGTAATTGTATAAGATTCATTTAAGGCTCACTAGGATTAATTTTGATGCAACATTTACTACTTTTGAGAGATAAACTAAAAATGTTTAGAAGTTTATTTCACTAAATTGGTTAATTAAGTTTTGCTTGTGATCTGAATTCCTTTTGAGACTACTTCCATTTATCGGGATCTTTCATCCATTTCATTATTCACCTATTTCTCTCATTATTTTTTAAATGCTTTTATTATAATTTTCTCATAGCATTCAGATTTTTTTTTATTTTCGAACTAACAAGCATTATTTTTTGGGTAGAAAATACTCATCTCCTTCCAAATTTATTTAAATAACACTTAACTCTATTCTTATCATGAAAAACATTATTTTCTTTGACTGACTATTGAGTAATGATTATTTAACTATTTTGTTAAAAAAGATTTAATATAACTCAATTTCACATAATTTAGTTTCCATCTAATTGAAAATTAAAATATTATTTGATTCACATAAAAATTATTTTTAAAATTATTATTTTTAATTTAAAAAATTAAAAATCTAACCTTTGATAATTTAATTTTATTATTTTTAAATAATTTTTATTTTTTTTTTCAGTTTTATTTAAATATTGAAATAAAAATAGTTGAATGTCATTTAAGTTAAAAAGGGTGGGGTGTAATTCAAAAACTAAAATGAAAACTATTTCAAAAATAAAAACAATGAATTTAATAATTAAAATTTCCATTTTTATTTTTTAAATTAAAAAATAATTTTAAGTGAATCAAATAATATTTTAATTTTTAATTAGATGGTTAACTAAAGTATATAAAATTAGTTATTCTCATTTTTTTAACAAAATCGTTAAATAACCATTAGTCAACAGTTAATTAAAGAAGGAAAGTATTTTTTCATATTGAAAATAGGGTTAAGTATTATTTAAGTAAATCTAAAGGGAGATGAGTATTTTTTACCCTTCTTTTTTTAATCAGACTAAATAAATAACTACATTCAATCTTCTTGTGTAAATGGTACTTAACAACTTATAAAAGGTATTTTTGAACTCCTTAAAACACAATCATTTTGAAATGTTCGAAAATCTATTCCTTTTTATTTAAATTAAAAAAAAAAGTAAATTAGAAGTAGATTTTAAAAATATGGGGAAGAGTTGCTTTTAACTATGAGCGACGTTATTATAATTAAGTAAAAGCTATTTTGAATATTTGTTAAAAAAAAATTTCATAATTCCAAATTACTCAACAAATTTTTTTCAAAATTTTTTATTTTTTACAAAATTTCTTTTAAAATAAATTAAAAAAATTATATCATAAATACTTAATTTACTACTTTTGAAAATTTTATAATATATTTTGCAAATATACCCAATTTTTTTATTATAATCCACTTCCCCTACGACTCAACTTTAAGTTCCAATTTCTAATTTTGCAAATAAATTCCAAGAAATGTAAGAAGCCTTTTTTTTTTGCTTCAAAGAGTTTTTTTTCAAATTTTTATTTTAACTTGTTATTTTTTAAGTGTTATTTTTTTATTGTCATAAAAAATTTTAAATTCTCCATATATTTTGATTCACAAATTTTTGTTAGGTTTAAAGAAGTAAAATAATTTTCTTATTTCTTAAAAAAAAAATCCTTAATTTTATCCAAAACAAATGTACAAATTATAAATACAACTTTTTGACTTAAAAAATGAAAAAGAAAAAACACAAAAGCGTGCCCATAACTACATCGGAAAACTTCTTTCTTCATTATTTGATTCCCATTCTTTTTGAACAAATGTCTCTTGAGCATTTTTAAAGACAGCTCAAAAAATTATATTAGGTTTTCATTCAGAAATACAAATATTGATTTTTGAAATGTAAAAGAACATGTCCTTAGAGTTTCTAAAATTGAGGGTGTGAAAGGGTTTTTTAAAATTTTAAATTCTCCATTTAATGTCAAAAGTTAAACTCAATAAAACCAAACACTTATGAGGTTTTCAAAGCCGTGAACCAAAAGCTAAAAAGCAAAATTGACTTTTGAAACATAGGTTTTTAACTAATTAAGAGGCTGTTCTTTTACAATCTCAGAGGTATATGCTTCTATTTCTGATGTCAAAATTTTATAAGTATTATTTTTTTACATATATTTCAAGAGTTTATTACTCCAAAAAAATGAAACATATGCTTTTGAGATTGAACACAGTTTCAGAGTTGTACTCAATTTCAAAAATACTTACTTTATTGCTATTAAAAAAATATAATCTTTTCTTTCCCTTACTCTTTCACAAGAGTGCTACTATATACACAAATACATATATATATATATATAGACACACACACACATGCACATCTTCACACACATTTATATACACACAACTATACGTGCACGCACATGCACGCACGCGCGCGCACACACACACAGATATATATATATATATATATATCTCTAGGTGTGTATTAGTTATTCATCTCTTAGTTTTGTTATTTAATTTTCTACTTTTATTTCTTAATTTATTCCTTTATTCATATCAATTTCTAGCATTCTAACTATCTTAAAAACAATATATGAAAAGAAAAACAATTTTAAAAATATACTTTAAAAACATATGTTAAAAAAATAATGCTTTGGTTGATTTTAAAATACTACGTCTCAAAGGTAAATTTTAATTTTAAAAATATGCACTTTTGAAATCAAAAGAAAACGGCCTCTAAATTCTCTCTAGTACTTTTAAAACTTGTGAAACAAACACACTAGCAACAGCTTGAAATCAAATACAAAATTAGTGAACACGAAACTCCAATTTAGTTTTCTTCCAATCAAAATAGTTTCTAAAATTTCAGAAAAAATATTTTCTTTTGTTAGAAATAGATATATTTTCTTATAACTGTTCCAAAAATAGTTCTTAACAATATCAACTTATATATTTTGCATGTTTTTAAAAATAAAAAAATTCTTCACAAACAATGCCAGAGAAATAATACCCAAGAATTTTGATATTATTGTATTTTTTAATTACAAAATATGTAAAGATTGAATTAATCACCAAAATATCTAAAACTGATGTAATATCCCAAAATTTGGGATAAATTAAGAATTAAGAAACTTAAAAAGGCTTAATTGAAAGAGACAAGCTGATTAGGGTCGAATTAAAGTGATAGGAACTTAATTGGATAAATTCAAACTCTTTAGAACTCGAATGGGAATAAGTAGGGACCAAATTGTTAAGAATAAAAAAAATGGAGACTAAACTAAAATCCCAAAATTGGGATCATGTTCATCGTCTGCTTTCCATTCCAGTAACCCTGAACACGTAATCTGGCTCGATCGAGAAGATTTACTAGATTAATTCCCAAATTGATCAAATATATATACACATGAACAAGTTTCTAGGAGGAAAACCCCTAATTAATTTTGTCTTCACCCATTCTTGGTCTGTGATTTACAATTTCTGGTTGTTGGAGAACCTCAAGTTGTCCGGTCTACATCGATGGTTTTCTTGAAGCTCTGATTGCGAATCTCGCAGCCATTGTTGAAATGGATTAGACGAATGGGATTGTATCCTCAATCGTGATTAACAAGCTGTGAATTGAGCCATTCAAATCCAGGTATGAGGGTTCTTTTCTGGTTTAGCAAGTCCAGGTCAAGTAAACGAGACCCAAGATGATACTTAGGTCTGCACTAGGTCCAACCCCCTGAACTGGATCTAGATTTTGGGCTTTTGAATTGGGCCAAAGGACAAGTTAGGTGGAAAGCAAGCTGGGCCAACTTTGGGCGTAGGTCGGAGAGGTTCTAAGTTTGGTGTGGGCTAGATTGAGAACTAGGCTGGATCGAGTTGGGTTACTGTGTTTTGGTTGTAACAAGATCTGGATCTAGGATCTAGATTCAATAAACTAGATAGTTAGGGTTTATTAAGTTCAAGAGGGTTTAACAACTGGTTTAGCACCAGTTCAAGCAATAGTAGGCCGGTTCAATGTTGGGATACGCCAGTTCATTATAATTAAGCTCGGTTTAGTGTGTTATATACTCGGTTCAGTGTTTTAATGGCCGTTCAATATGTTTTAATGTCTGATTCATTGCATTAGAGGCTATTTAGGGCTGGTTTAATATTGTATAGGCTAGTTCAGCGTCGATTTAGTAACCCAATGGCTAGTTTATAACCAGTTCAACACTCTAGTGACTGGTTCAAGGCCGATTTAATACTTTAATGATTGATTTTAGAGGATAAATAAGCTGGCTCTATGCTTTATGAGTCATGTTCAAAACTTTAGTACTCGTTTATGACTTATTTGATCAATTTGGGACATAATAGCCTCCATATGAGTTTCAAGAATGGAAATCCAGAACAATACTCGAGTTTTTAATTAGAAATTTATATTAAATCGATTCTTAGATATATTAAAAAACCTAAAATAAATATTTTTATTGTTTTTAAATTCTTTGTTTGGTTCTCATTGAGCTTTTGTCACCAAAGATTAGATTGCTTGATTTCCGTCAATTCTGTGAGTAATAATATACATTTATGAGTATTTACTATTTTCCATATCTGTTATAAATTCTGGTTTTATATAATATATTTGATTTCTGAAAATTGAATTAAATTATGTTATAAAAGCATGATAAGGGACATGTATGTAATTTTTGAAATTGTTTTGAAAAAACTATCTTTTATTTACGTTTGATTTTATTATATATTGATATTTATATCTGTAAATGGAAAATTCTATTAAACTATTTTTATTTATTTCTAAAAAACTGTTTTAAGAGAGTTTCGGATACCATTTAACAAAAGTTTTTAAAATTAAACAAAAACGGTTAACATCATTTTTGCATGTACAAAGGTAAACATAATTAACAATTATCCCTTTTCAAATAATTTTTGAAATTTCATACATGTCCCTTGTTTCACTTTTAAAACATAATTTAATCAAATTTTTAGAAAATAGATATATCATTTAAAATCAGAGTTTATAACAAATATAAAAAACTTTAAATACTCATAAATACACATTATTACTTACAAAATGATGAAACCCAAGAAATCCAATCTCTGAAACATAGCTCAACAAGTACCGTATGAACAATCTAAAATCATAAAATAATGAAATATCTCAATTTGTGCCTCTAATGTATTTAAGAATCATATAAATGAAATTTTCTAATCAAAAAATCAAATAAAATTCTAGATTTTTGTGCCCGAACCCATATTAAGGCACTAAAGTCCCAAACTGGTCAAATAAGTCATGAACCGAGTATTAAAGTCATGAACCAATCTTATAAACCATAAAAACTAGTTTAATTTATTCAAAATTATCATTTACTATGCTAAATTGGTCATAAACTGACCACTAGAGGGATAAACCGACTATAAACCAACCATTAGGAGGCTGAACTGGCCATGAACCAACCTTTAAATCATTGAATCCGCCATATCCCAATCTCTACCACACTGAACTGACCTTGAACTAGTCTGAAAAATACTAAACCGCCTCAAAAGTCACTAAACCAGTCTCTTTATATGCTGAATTGGCCAGTTTTGTGCAATAATTCCCTTGTATCGGGCCTAAAAACAAATTCATTTTTCCTAAATCGACCTTAAACTAGTTAGTTTATTCATTTTTCCTAGGTTTCTGTGTCTTGAACCAGAAGAAAATCGGATGGAATCCCTATGAATCGGCCGATTTTTTTTCTATCCCTTCATTTTTCTTTTTGTTTATTATTTTCTTCATTTTTTTTCCTATTCCGAATCTGGTTTTAACAAGCCAACTGACCTAGCCCTTTCTTCCCTTTTGTTTTTTCTAGCCCAGCCCAAGCTGGGCCTAGCCCAAATCAATTTCCTAGCACAGACCCAAACTATCCCAGGTCGGTCGTCCTAACCCAATTGGACCCTCTCGATTTAAGAATCTTGTACCTGGTTTTTAAGTCAATTTGGTCATTGATCTAAGCAGACTTTGAAGAACGACTACCAAGTTGACAAAGCTGGCCTTCAGTAAGAGTGAAATTGGGAGTAGATTAACCAATCGATGGCCCCACGAGATGGATTTCAAGTTTCTTGTCCATCAAATATGGTAGTTTACTGGCGGAAGAAGAACAAATGAAATTTTGTTTGCAGAAGGACTTTGGAAACAATTGGTTCGAGATTCAAGTTCTATGAGACTCGATTTTCACATATATGCAATTAATCGAAGAAAATTTCATCCAATCTCTCATAAATTTGATTGGATCAAAGTTAGAATCTCATAAGGAAGATTTGGGAACGACGCCCAAATTAGATTTCGTTAGACTTTCAATTTCAATTCCCACTTTTCTTGATTTCATCCAATTTCGCCCCTACAAGTTCTTATTATTTATATTTAGACCCTAAAAGTTGTAATTTCATCAAATGGGTCGTCCAACCCTTTTAATTTGATACCTAAATTGCCTATATTTTTCAATCAAGTCCCTATATTAACAAATTTACATAAATACCCCTAAATTAGGGGTATTACAGTTTTACCCCTTTTAAAAAAATACGTCCCCGAATTTAAAACATAAAAGCACCAGCTAATCTTTTGTCTCAAATAGACAGGTGTACTTTGTACACCTCATTTTTCCTTGATTCATATGCCGCTTCTTTCCTTGAGTGATATTTCAATAAAACTTTCAAATGCTATTTTTTCAAATCTTAGCTTCATTCTTAAATCCCAAAAACTCATATTTATTAATTACTCCATTTTCAATTCCTATCAATACAATTTATAAATTCAAAATTCCATTCATGTTTACTCTCAAATATATCTGCACATGTCATCTTACATTTTCAATCAAATATGGAGTTACGCGTGTCTTTATACTCAGTATTAACTAGAATCGATACTAAACCCCAAATTTCAAAAGTTAAGGTGGTTTGTTGGTACAAGTTTTGCTACCTATTACATACCTCAACTTGGTCTAACATTCAATAATTTTTTTTTTTCACCTCAAGAAAATACTTCACATCTAAAATAAAATCATTAGTTTTCAAAAAAAAAAAATCTCTGAACTTGGTCTCCATTTCTCATGGAGTTCAAATTTTCAATTAAACATTAAGTCAACTCACCATTCCAAAGGAACTCAAGATGCAAAATCCAATATAGTGCTGACATCTTGAATTCTTGCTCCCTAAAATAATCGCTTTCCTCCTAATAGTACTCGTACAAAACAATTCATTACTGTGTCATACAAGTAAACTAATATTCTGTAATACTAGGAATTAAATTAGGGTCAAATATCAAGTTGAATAATTATCTAATAAACAAAACTATGCTTCAACTTATATAAAGGATAGCACTACAATATGGTTTATAACAATATAGTCTCCCTAATCATGAGAACACAATTATGAGTTTAATACCTGAAACAATTACTCTGCACCTCAAGTTAAAATAAAATTTACAAGTAGTCATATAAATTGAGTACTCAATTTCATTAAGCATGCAAAACACCAAATTATTATAATGACTACAATTCATTAGTCTCCAAAAGATAGAATGTACCCCAATTCATAAATCTAACAGAGAATCATTTCACATTATCCTTAGTCTCTCCATTACATTTTCTTGAATATTTCACCTTGCTCATAATATTGGTTAATATCTTACGAATTATGCTAATGCAACCACCTAATAAAATTCCCTTAATCTCTAAAAATGCTTAAAAATCTCTCCAATTACTAAATAATTCCCACATTCGCAATTTATAAACTAAATGTATACCAACTCTCAATATCTCTTTGGCGTACAGGATTACATTCAAAACAATTTTGTTAATAAACCTGTAACTTAGCAACTTGTTCTCTGAATTACGAAAACTTTCTTATTGTTTTATCAGCCAAAAGCTACAAAAAGTTCATTTAAGATCAAGTGAGTTGATTACACTACATTTACACTCAAACAGCTCAAGTGTTACTCTTCCATAATCATTAGAAATTTATAAAGTGCTCCACGTATCAAACATCTTTACTTACAATCCTCAAAGGCTCATCAATGCACTAATCAGTTGTCTAAGTCAAGCATGGCCCTAAGTTTGACCTATAGTAACCTCTAATCTATTGTATACCATATTATATTACTCTCATAAATCAATGTGGACGGGATGTCACAATCTCCTCCACTTAAACACTTAACATCCTTATCAAGTCAAAAATTCATATTTGTATCCAATCAGAACAGGTCCGAAGATCGTTTTGTTTTAATATCATCTTTGTCACGACCTAGAAAAGTGGATTTGTGACTGGCACAAGGGGCAGAATAAATTTCAACCTCACAAGCATAACATATAGCTCAATATATAACTAAACCAAAAATTTATATAAAATTAAAAACAAAATCGAATCCAGAATCTCAAACAAACTGTCAATATATCCACAAGAATCTATCTGTAGTCAAATGGAGCTATCTATAGAATCTAGAAATACAAATCTGGCAGAAACGGAAATAACTTATTTTTCTAACTAAGAACGGAAACAGCAGAATACAAAAACCTCTTCTAAGTAGCAAAATCCAACCGAGTATCCAAGCTCTAAATTTGAAAAAAAAAATTAAGGGTGAGTTAACAGATTCAGTGAATAATAATATGTATTTACGAGAACAAAGGACACGTAAAATATATAGGATCAAAACATTTTACTATTTAACAAATCTTTTACATTTTTTAGAAATTTTATTATATAACAAATCATTTACAAATATCTGCAACCTTTCAGTGTAACAAATCTTCTACAGATATTTAAATCTTTTCAAAGTAACAAATCATTTACAAATCTAAAAAACTTTATCCTATAACAAATCATTTCAAATCTCAAAAATTTTAGGGAGGTCGAATTCAGAACGGAACATATATCAAAAATTAGAATGGTGACACTTAGTTTGCCCATATTACAGAATAACAACACTCAGTCTACCGGATAACAGAACGATGACATTCAGTCTACTCATATAATAAAATAGCGACATTCAGTCTGCCCCTATAATTGAACGACAACATATCAGTCATACCAATAAATACAAATCAAAAAGTTTAGTATCATTACCCCTGTTAGATGGGAATCTAGGGGTATTACAATTCTTGATTGTAAAAGTTAGTTATTTTAATTTTCTGTTAAACTTTGTATTCCTAAGTTCTTAATTAAATTTATTTGATTACAAACAAGTTTTTTACTGATGTATTAATAGTTAGGTTGAATTTTGAATTTAATTTATTTCTAATTTTATATAAGATTTTAGTTTAATTAATTATAAATTATTTATCAAGTTACATGATTGAAAATTATTTTAATTTTAATGTTCATCACGAATCTAATTTTCAAGAAGTGACAATTGATTTCTTTAAAAAAGTTAATTTGACTTAAATTGACTTTTTATGAAAGTTAGTAAATTTATACCCTGGACGAATTTTTATAAATCAACTCCTGTTAATTCCACTTCTACAAGAAAGTTAATTTTGTATAATTTGATTATTAATCTAATTTTTTTATATATTATAATTTAAAATATTATAATATTAACATAAAAAAAATGCCGCGCACTATTTTTTTGGTTACTTCCCTGGTATAAAGAAAATATTTGAACGGCGAATTGGCTGAAATTGAAGGGTCACTTGCTGATGGACCTAGGATTCCTAATGATTGGACATTAAAAAATTCAGAGGGGATTCCTTTGAATCATCTGACGGTTTTAATCTAGTTTCAGAAAACACAATCCGACGGTGTAAACTTTGACAGCTTAGCAGACTGCGCCAACCACGATCCGCGATATCTACCAGGGTGTGGAGTGCGGAGTGGGGAGACGTGATATGCTGCGCCAAGGGTCGCATGTTGCGACAGCTCACGAGCAGTGCTCGCGGATGATACGAATCTACACGAAGTCCTTCTGGTGATAAGAGGCAGGGGGCCCACACACGTTGTGATGGTCGTGCCACGCCGGCCCACGACGGTTCGCTCCCGCTAGTTTCCATGTTCTCCCACAGTCTCTGTCTTGGATTCCCCTAGTCTCCTTAGTCTCCTCCCTTCGTCTTCATCTACAACCATTTGGCTCATCATAATTATTCAAACTCACTGTATCCTCTTCATTATTTTTCGTCCTCCTTAAATTTTTGAGTACAAACAAATAGAAACATATAATACAAACTTCCACACGTCTTATTCAATTCTAGTTTTGAATATTTTTTGAACTAATCAACTGCGTGAATTTTTTTTTAAAATTTGACATTGTCAATTATTAATATATTTTAAAAATTAAACAAATTAAACATATTAATGATGATTTGGTTTAGTTTAACCTATTTCATTTTAGAGAAGTTTGTCAAGATAACATAATCAAGTATTGATCATCTAATAAAAGAAAATTGTTATATATTATTTCATGGTTGAGATACTATTAGTTTAGTATTTAACAAGAGAAAAAGTCTTTTAAGTGTACCCTATTCGGTTCAATTAGTTTTGAAAAAATAAAAATAATTTTGAATTTATTGATTTGTATATTTTTTAAATTGAATTAAACTATTTTTTTAATTAATTTTTAATTATTTGATATGTTTCAATCGGTCTTATTAATTTCGACCAATTTTGAATCATCTAATCAAACAAGTAAGGGTAAAAATATATATATATATATATAAGTGTAACAGCTTGACAAAATTAAATTTTAATTTTGACCATAATTAAAACCTAAATATTTATTATTTTTCTTATTGGATATTTTATTAAGTTTCTTTTCAAAAAATATTTATTAATATTTATTGGCCAGTGTACATATTTGTTGGGAAGTTTCTTTTGTTGATCATGGTACGTACCAAACCCCTCTAAAAAGGGAACTCAACGCATCATTCATTCCTATTATTTTGGCATTGAAGGGACTTGTCAGACCATTTCCAGCGAGTTTTACGGTGAATTGCTGTGCAAGGAAAGATTTTTCATGAGCAAGTTTTTGAGCATCATTAGTTATCACGGGTTCACGCACACCTAAAGAAAAACTACTTGATAAACAAATAAATATATTTTTAAATATTATTATATTTTTATTATTTTCAATTAAATTAATATTTTGAATTTCGGGAGTAAAATTATTTAATACTTATGTTACGAGATTATTACTTTATTTTTAAAAAATATATCTATTAAAATATGCAATGTCTCATTTATAATTCATCATCCTTTCTTTATCTTGTCCAATGTAAAATATGTAACACTCTTTTCTACTTCAATTTTTAACGTCCTCGTCAAGGTTAGAATCTCGTCAAAGTGGGATTCATAACCTTTAACCACCTTGCTTATCTTCATGAAAGCATTGGAGACGCTCACTTATGAGTCATAACACAATCGTACTAATTACTCAGAATTGATTTTGATATCACTTATCACAGGACATTATCGTCTTTCCAAAAAATACACTTATTAGAATGTGCAAAACTTTTTCTTATAATTCAATATTTTTTCTTACCATATCCGATATGTAATATGTAACACTTATATATGGTAGAGTTTGATAGAATGCTCATAATAATTTTAAATAAATTTAATTGTTGTTAACTAATGATGTTTATCTATTAATAAATCGTATTTATTTGATTATCATTGGCTGATAATACAAAGGAAAAGTACATAATTTTTTTTTGATAAAATAGGGCAATAACTTGAAACAAAAAAATATAATAAAAAATTTACATAGAAATTATACTAAGTATAGATGTCCTCGTTCCCATTGCTAGCTACCAACCGGGTAAAGTTCTGGAGAGGGAACTTTTAAAACTGTCAGACTAGGCATTTTTGTAAAATTTTTATTTGCTAATCAATATGTATACTTATTCTTTTTTCTGTATGAGTGCATGAATCTGATAATTCTATCTCACTATATTTTGTTTTGTTTAATTCTCTTGATCAGACATATTGAATTAAACATAACTCGCTCTTCTACTATTTAGAACTTCCATAATTGCCATATATATATATATATATATATTGTATTTATATTTGTATAAATGTATATTAATATTAATATGTTCTAAAGTTTTACCAAATGAATTTTGTATCTGTGATGTCAATCCTAGTAAATATATTTTTAATAAATTCAAAGGATGTTCTATTATATGAATGTGTTTTACTCCAATTTTTATCCTATCTCATCCAATCTTAATTTTGTCCCACTTAGTTCAAAATGCTCGCTGCTTGTACCAATATTTGTTTCAATCAATCCTACAAATACCATTTATTTTGTCAAACGCGGCCTTGCTTCATTCTACAAATGCGTGGGGAAACTCCGATGGACGTGACGGCTCTGAACGCTTGCATGGTTGCATTTGCCTAGTATGTTTTTGCATTTGGACCGTGCCATTACTCTCATTGTTTGCTCAACTAATCACTATTAGTGAAGAGTCTTGTCAAACTAAAGTTTTGCCAAACAAGATGTAATACCCCAAAATTTTTGGGGTATTTTTAGAAATTTAAATCTTAGAGGGACCTAATTTAAGTAATAAGAATAGTTAAGGATTAGATCAAGTAGAATTAGGAAAGTTAGCGAGTTAATCAAATGAAATCAGGGAATGGAGGACTCAATTGCAAAAAATCATAAAATTTCCAGAAAATCTGTAAACTCATAAGCCATCCAGATCTCGCGACTATGGGGATCAAAGATTTGAACAAATCAACTATGAGCGATTCAAGATCTTGTAGAATATAAGATATGAGTGAGTTGAAGAAAGAAATGCCCAAAGAAATTTATACAAATTCTTCATAGAAACTCCAAAATTTTCTCAGTATTATTCCGTCGTAGACAATCGAGAAAATCTAGCAAATTTTGTTGAATCAGCAATTGATCGGTCGATTAATTTAGTGCGTCGCTATCACTTGTACATCCCGACCACTATCATAAAGCTTAATTACAACTTCCTCTATAGTTTCCAGGCAATCTTCTAAACCTTGTTTCAAGTTCTTACTGTGGAGACGGGTAAGGAAGAAAAGACTTAGAAAAGACCCAGGTTTGGCGGAGGGAATTGGGCTTTAAATTTGGGCCGTAGGTGAATTGGGTCAGGCTGTACCAGGTTGGGTCTCTGGGTAACAAGCTATTGGGTTGATTGAATTGGCATCCAAGAATAAAAACTGGATCCAAGATCCGGGACAAGAAATAAAGGAAAAAAAAAAGAAAGAAAATAGAAAAATAAATAAAAACTAGCCGTTCACATGAATCTCAACCAATTTATTTCCGGTTTGAAGCAGAATAAATTAGATAAACAATTAAATTAATTAGTTTAATTTCGATTCAATGAAAATAACACTATTTTAAGCCTAGTTCAAGGGAAATTAAGCATCAAACCGGCTGGTTCAGCATATAAAGGGTTGGTTCAGTACCTTTTTAGGCCAGTTTAGTGGTTCTCAGACCGGTTCAGTATTGTAGAGATTGAGTTATGGCTAGTTCAGTGATTTAAAGTCCGATTCGTAGCTGGTTCGGCCTTCTAATAATTGATTTGTGGCCGGTTCAACCCTCTAATGGCCGATTCATGATCGGTTTAGTATATTTAATGATAGTTTTGAGAATAAATAGAATGGTTTTTATGTTTTATAAGATTGGGTCATGACTTTGACACTCGGTTCATGACTTTGACACTCGATTAATGACTTATTTGACTAGTTTAGGACCTTAGTGGCCTTAGTATGGGTTAGGGCA
Source organism: Thlaspi arvense (assembly GCA_911865555.2). Lineage (NCBI taxonomy): Eukaryota > Viridiplantae > Streptophyta > Magnoliopsida > Brassicales > Brassicaceae > Thlaspi > Thlaspi arvense. The sequence continues at coordinate 31,751 of CAJVSB020000390.1, read as the reverse complement.
CGAAAATCTAGAATTTTATTTGGTTCATTGATTATGGAATTTCATTTATATGATTCTTAGATATATTAGAGATATAAATTGAGACATTTTATTATTTTTCTGATTTTAGATTATTCGTACGATACTTATTGAGCCCAAGTTGTTAAAAATTAAATTTATCGGTTTTCGCCGTTCTGTGAGTAATAATGTGTATTTATGAGTCTTTCTATTTTCCATATTTGAAATAAATATGATTTTATATTATATATCTATTTTTTCTGAAAAATTTGATTAAATTCTGTTAAATTGTATAACAAGGGACATGCATGTAATTTTTGAATTTGTTTTGAAAACCTATATGCTATTTACATTTGATTTAACTTATATTAGTAAATGGAAAGATTCTGTTAAACTGTTATGATATTTTCTAAAAAATAATATTTTGAGAGAGTTTTGAATTTTAGAATATTGTAACTAACGGTAGTATGCATTAAACTGATTTGCACCCTCTACAGGTCCCTATCTAGTAGGGATGATGGTGCTAGACTTTCTGATTTCTGTTTATCAGTTTTAGACTGATTTGCACTCTATACAAGTCTCCATCTAGCAGGGGTGATGGTGCTAAACTTTTTGATTTCTGTTTATTGGCATGACTAATATGCTATCGTTCTGTTATCTAGGCAAATTGATATGCTACCATTCTAATATTCTAGCAGACTGATATGTTGTCGTTCTATTATCGGAGCAGACTGATATGTTGCCATCCTGTTATCCAAGTACACTATGTGTCACTGTCTTGTTTACCGGCTAATTGTGTGTTGTCACCCTATTTACTGGCTAACTGTGTGTCGCTGTCATGTTTCTTAATATATGTTACGTTTTGGATTACGAACTCCCTAAAATTCTGATTTCTAATATATGAAATTGACTTGTTAATCTGAAAAGTCTTTCTAATATTTGAGAATGATCTTTTACACTGAAAAATCTCTGATATTTTGTAAATGTTTGTGATTCGATGAAGTTTCCCAAAAACGTAATAGATTTGTTAAATGGTAAAATGTTTTGATCTTAGATATTAAACATGTCATTTGTTTTTATAAATACATGTTGTTATTTACTGGGTCGATAAACTCATCCTTATTTTTTTCAGATTCAAACTACATTGGTTTAGCGGATTCTGTTATTTGAAAGGAGTCCATATTAGTGCTTGTTCTTCATTTATATTTTACTTTTTAGAGTTAATAATTCAATTCCTTTCAGATTTTGTTTTCTTAAAATTTTAGTATACTCCATTTGATTAGAGACAGGTTTTATGTGTTTTATGTTAACCATTCAGTTATTATGGCTTGGTTTACTTTTTAGTTTATATCAAATTTTCAGTTCAATTAAAATTCCGTATTTTCAATTAGACTTGCGGGGTTAGAATTTATTCTAACCCTTGTGCTAATCACATATCTGATTTCGGGTCGTGACACAAGACCACGACTTTTGTATCTAACCATAGCAAAATAATTGAGGTACTGTTTGGCAGAGTTTCCTGAAAGGATCTTGGCAATTTTATTTTATACATTTAGCAAATTTTAATTTGAATATTTAACGTGATAATATAAAAGAATTTAAATAACTTATTTTAAAATGAATAATCAAGATTTATAGAAATATTAAAACAAAATAGATGACATTTTCTAATGGAGAGAGTAATGATCCTTGGCCTCTCTTTGGAGAAATTATTTAATATGACGATCAGTTCATTTAGGCAAAGCTTGTGCCATGCCACATATTGGCTGGCATTAAATAACTAATTAACTTATATTATCTTAAATATCTACCATACAAATTAGCCGTTGGATTTACAAATTTAGAAGTTTAACTTGTAACAAGTTTGCTCTTAGAACTTTTTCTTTTCCTGTTTTATTTACTCTCTGAAATATTTATTATAACATTTACCATAATGAAATAAAGCACTGTTAAGTTAGCATTATATTTATCTCTTGAACTCTTAAATCTTAAAAACTAAATTTTTTTAAAATATTACTATTAGAATAGTTAATTATTAAAATTTTAAAATTTTAAACTAATATGCTATAATTGATAATAAATATTATTTAATTATTTAATTTAGACATTAAATTAAAATATAACTAAATTTTACAAAATTAATTTAAATTATTTGTACAACTGAACTAAATAAAAAGTTGTCCTTGGTTTTACAAAATTAATTTAAACTATTTTATAAAAATGATTTTTGCCCTTAATTTTTTAATGCCATTAAGAAACAAATAAAAAATAGAAACTTGCTTAGTTTAATTTGATTGTTAAGTTTTAAATTGCAGTTCTTAGATAGTAATTTACTAAATTCAAATTATTTATTTACAGTTGATAACTTTTTATTTAGTTAGATTTTACAAATAGTCTAAATTAATTTTATAATATTATTTATATTTTAATTTAATATCTAAAATTAAATATATTTAATAATATTTTTTATCAATTATAACATATTAATATAAATTTTAAAATTTTAACAATTAACTATTATAATAATAATATAAAAAAATTATGTATATATAATTATAAAATTCAAGAGTAAATATAATAGTTAATTTAATATTGTTAATTTTAAAAAATTAAATGATATAATTGATAATTTAAAAGATAATAAAATAGAGAAAAAAATTTAATAGAATAAAATAATTGCACTAAAATACAGACGCAATGTACAAACACATCTATGATCCGGCGCACGTGCAAATATAACAACTGTGGATTAGGGTTGCAGAAGCATGTAATTAGAGATTTACAACAAACATCCAATCATATAATTGAGGGCTACGAGGTCACCGTTGCTAACGATTGCCTGTCCCATCCTCATTAATGAGGGATATCAAAAGGGTTTATATTAAATACAATATTAATTAATTGTGTTGTTAAGTTGTCAATTAATGGACAATGACTAAGGTTTAGCCCCATTGACAATGACTCTAAATCTTTTCTCTAAGATTGTATATACAATAAATGCAAACCCTTATCGAACTTATCTTTTATTTATTTATTTCTTTATTATTATAATTAAAATCACTCTTAATTTACTAGCTTCCACGTAGAATATGAAAGTAGTGTTTGTAAGAACTTTTTAAAAGTGATTTTAAATTTTTCAATATACATAATGTTAATCTTAAGGTCTCATATTGATTTTGTTAATGATAAATAAATTAAAATTGTTATATGTATATATTTATAATAGACAATATGGACAAATTATAATATTAAGTTTATTATTTAGTTACATACACTACATATATTAGAATGTGTGTAGTAAATTGATTATATCTTATTATAAAAAAGTTAAAAAATAATATAAAGTCGATTTTATAAGAAACTAGACTCAAATAACTTTATTTTAATATATAATATGTCTTATATACTATTTAATATTAAAACAGTTTATTATATCAATTTCATACATCATTTTCTGAAAAAGTTATTTTTGAAATTTGTATGATATAAGTTTAAATAATAACGTATGACTTATGATAGAAATAAAATTTTGAGTTAAATTTATTTGTAAACTAGATGTACTGAGATTTAAATATATATATATATATTATTTGCACGTTTTGCACTTAGAGATTAATAGATATAATTTTTAAAAGTTGACCATTCTACTAAGTTACATTGTCAGCTGACAAAATGAGTATATTATAGTATTTTTATCATATCTCAAAATATAAAAATCAAATTTGTACAAATTCAGTTTTGAATTAAAATAGTCATTGTAAGCTTTTTAACAATATAATTCATTATTTTTTATGACAAATTCAAATTTGTAGAGAATTTTGAACTCGACCAATAACTTTTGTCAAAAGTGATTTTACAATCTAGTATGTTGTTGAACTTTTTATCATTTATCTCAAATGGTACAAGATAATTTAATGATTATTTTTATGTTTGAAAATAGACTCATTTAAAAGTGTTCAAGAATTTTTAAAGATTTTTTGAACGTTCAAAATCATTTTATTTGAATTTTTGAAATGAGCCTATATACAGTTGCTGTTGACAAATAATTTGTCTTTCACAAAGACCAACGTCTCTTTGGTGTTTTTACCTATAAAAAGAGTATAGATTGAACAAAGAAGCACGTAAGAACAAGCTCTTAAAACCTTATCAATTTCTCTCTAAAATTTTTTGTGCAACATTGTTTATTACTATATTAAAGACTGTATAGAGCAAATTGTTTTTTTCTTGAGAGTGACTTTTTGAATTGAGATTATTTTTGTACGTAAGTGGTGGCTAATCCTATTTAAGAGAAATTGCTATATTGCTACTTTATCTTTATTACCATTTGTATTGGTGTTTAAAACTCACCGAATCAAATGTTTTATAATCAGGATTTTTTTACTTCCGCCAAGTGTAAGAGACTTAGTTTATTTTTGGATTTCTTACCTTCGTCAAGTGTAAGGAATTTAGTGAAACCTCAGCCGGTTGAGCTCGAGAGAGTGAACATAAACTTGAGTAATAAGTTGAATCATTATAAAGGAGTTTGCATCTCCTATCTCTACTCTCTTTACTTTATTTATAATTGTTTATATTTACTTTGAATAAATTGCATTAATTCAATCTTTTAAATTCTTTTTTGCTTAGTTTTCATGAAAAAATACCTAATTCACCTCCTCTCTTAGGTTGTCTTTTGGGACAACACATTATTTTTGAAAGTGTTTAGAAATATATTTTAAATTTTTGTTTCTCTTCGTTTAAGTAAGAAAAGGTAAAATCAAAAATAAATTTTATAAGTACGAGAGAGAGAGAGAGAGAGAGAGAGAGAGAGGGGTGCTTCCAAGTGCAAGTATTATTATAATTAAGTAGAAATTGTTTTAGATATTTTTTTTAAAAAATTTTCTTAATCCAAAATTACTTGAATAAAACTTTTAGAATTTTTAAATTTTTTTCTCCTAAAACAAATTGCAAAAGTTACATTTAAAATACCAATTTTACTATTTTAAAGAAATTTATACTATTTTTTATATATACCCAGCTTCTTATTATAATTTATTTTTACCCACTTCTATTTAAAATTGTAATTTGCCAATTTTTAGAAGCATTTGCAAATACCACCAAAAAAGGGAGAATCCAATATATGTCATTCTTAACACTAGGGTCTAGTTTGATAAAATTGAAAGTTAAGTATTAAAATAATTAAATATTAATTTTTAAAATTTAATATAGCCAAGCTAATTGTAATAATTATTAAAATGAAAAAACAAAAAGTATTTTTTAAATCATATTCAACATTTAAGAATCAATATTTAATAATAAGTGAAATAAGTAATTCAAACTCATTATTAGCTTATTTTTGATTTATGTAATGGAGTTTTAAAAATCATTAAAAGTATTTAATTTAAAAATATTTAAACGCATTTAATCTTAAATATTTAATTCCATTATTAGATTTGAATTAGTGAGGATTAGATCATAAAGAAACTGTCTAAATAATTTGTTTAATTTTGTTAATTTTTTTTAGTATTAACATGAAAGTTGCTGATTGATTACTCGTATGAGAATAATTATTAATGCAATGAAAAAAATTTGAAATTTTGTGATAAACAGGCATGATAGTTTTATCTATACTTGTACGAGAATAATTATTAATGCAATGGAAAAAATTTGAAATTTGTGATAAACAAGGATGATAGTTTTACCTATACCCAATAGTACTGGCAATTTTTATCTAAGCAAGGTCAGATATGAATAGTATAAAATGAAGATAGAGATAAATTTACGAATTTTAGGGGAAGGCAACGGGAATGGTGATTATAATATTAACACCCCCTGTATCTGGTCTAATATATTACACATTAAATATAATTAAAAATTAGATATTAAAAAATAATATATTAAAAAAAATATATATATATGTAATATACTGTAAAATATATTAATTTTTCTTTACCAATATATATAATATATTGATTTTTTGAAAAAATAAATTATGTTCAAATAAATATAAATATAAGTATGAGAATGGACATAATTTTATTCATCAGGACAAAAATAATTATTAAAATTAATTCTCAACCGAGTTCAAGAACAAATTTTTAATCCAATACAAGAATAAATATATTAACACTTACATCCAGATCTAGACCCACACTTAGATCCGCCCATTGCCATTGCTATTGGTAAACTGTGCGGTAATGGTTCCATATAATCAATTAAACGTAAGTCTTTATTATTATTTTTTTTGGAATTTCCAAAATAATTAAAGAAAATACAGCATTACATGTCGGATGCATGGAATTCCTGCCAATTGCCAGCTCATAAGGATTTTAGATTAGGAGTTGCTTTCAAGTCTAATCATTTTATGTCAGCTCTATCACGTATATTTCCATTATTGAGCCACCCATAAGTTGGCAATTGTCTCTAAATTCACCAAACCATTCACAAAAAGTTATTTCAAACATGCCCCTGAATTCTTGGTTTCAAGCCAAATTGCTCCACAATCAAGTACAAGTTATAAAAAATTAAATTTCTGATAATGAAGGATAAAATTGAAATAAAATGTTGGTGCTTTTGTAAGTCTTGAAATTCTAAATTTAAGTAGTTTCATGCCCTCCTCCATAATAAAAATAAAATATTGGATAAAAATATTCATTCATTCAAGATTTGCTTAAACTAATACTTAACCTCATTTTTATTATGAAAAACACTTTCTTTTTTTGATTAACTATTGACTAACGGTTGTTTAACAATTTTGTTAAAAAAGAAGTGAGTATAACCCAATTTCACTTATTTGGGTTATTTGTCTAATTAAGTATTAAAATATTATTTATTTTAATTAAAATTTTTTATTTTTAATTTTAAAATTAAAATTTTAAAACGATAAAAAATCCAACCTTTTAATAACATAATTTTAATATTTTTTTAAAATTTTAATTTATGATATTTTAATTTTATTTATCTTTTAAGTTTAAATAACAATTAGCTCCTTTTTTTTAACTTAAATGATACTCAACCATTTTGATTTTAATATTTAAAATAAAAGTAAATATATAATAAAATAAAAATTATTTAATAATTAAAAAATAATAAAATTAAATTATCAAAAGTTAGATTTTTTAAAAAATTAAAAGTAAGAAATTTTTAAAGCATAAGTAAATCAAATAATATTTAATTTTTAATCAAAATGTATAAAATTGGGTTACTTTCACCTTTTTTTTTAACAAAATTATTAAGCAACTATTAGTTAATATGAGAATGTGGTTAAATATTATTTAAGTAAAATTGAAGAGAGGAGAATATTTTTTACTCTAAAAAATTTAAAACAAAGTTTTAAATAAAAAAAGAAAATAAGAACTGTATTTTTAAAAATTTCCAAACTTAAAGTAATGTGAAATTAAATATTACAAGACAAGCAATTTTATTTATGATTAGCTTTCAAGGATTTTGGAACTTCCAAATTTCAAGGATTCATCATAAAACATAAATTTTTAACTTATACAAGTTTAAGGAGCTCGTAACGAAGAACTTAACAGAAAATAAGATAGCAGTCTCATGGTTTGTCGATACACATATAATAGAATGTCGATCTCTTAGTCTGCCAGTAATCAATAAATTGGCCTACCATATCAGCTCAATGTGATAGTTTAGTACCCCTTGCTAGTTGGAGATACAAATTAAGGTACACCCAGTTCAACGCTTATTATTGTTAGCTACAATATTTTAACAGTTCGATACTCTATTAAAATAGTTTTCTAGAATTTAACAGAAACGGTTTACAATTTTTCATATGTTTAAACATAATAGTAACAGAAAATCGATTATTTTAGGAATTTTAAAAACAAATCACATAATGGCATAAATGTCCCTTGTGAACTTTTATAGCATATTATATTCCAGTTTTAAAATAAATGAGTTTATAAAACAATTCATGTAAAAATTAAATATTTAGCAAATATGGAAAATAATGAATTATATAAATACATATTACTACTTACAAAGTCAAAGAATCATGAAATCTGAGTTTCAACGATACGGCTCTACGAAAGTTGAACAATCAATATAGAAACAACAAAATTCTTATTTTAGAATATAATATGTCTCATAATTAATTTAAATTTAAATTCTCTTCCAAAACCCAAATATGTACTTAGGTTTTTGTGTTCTAAACCCATATTTAAAATTTTAAAGTCCCAAATCGATCAAATATATTATATCCCACTTATTGATGTCTTGAATCGGCTCATATAACATGAAACTAATCTAATTACTTTTTAACCAACTATTAAAATATCAAACTGGTTTTGAACTGATCACTAAAAGGTTAAACCAACCATGAATCGGTCATAATATTACTGAATCAGACTTCAAACTCACTGAACTTGTAATCAAATCTACTAAACTAGCCATAAAACCCACTGAACCAATCTTAAATCCACTGAACTGCCCATGAAACCCACTGAACTGGTCATAAAACTTATTGAATTGACCTTAAATCTATTGAATGAGCTAGAAAACACATTGAATCAGCCATAACAGTGTTGAACTGATCATTAAGAAACCTAATCCCTTAATTTATCATTGAATCAGTAGTTAATTGAGTGGTTTATTTATTAATTTATCTTATTGTGCCTTGAATTGGAGATAAACTGATCATTACCCCTTGAACCAGCCATTTTTCATTTATGTTATTTATCCTATTTATTTATTTAATTAATTTAATTACTAATCTGGATTCAAAATTCATATCCGGTCCATACCAAACCCATAACCCAAAACCCATTTATTGGACTGGCCCATTTGGCCACGTCCTAGACCCACCATAATCAGTTCAATCAATTTCATTTGGCCCTGCCCCACGACCCAATCAACAAATAACCTAAAATCATTCTCCCAGCCCAGGCCACCCCGCCCTGGCTGGACCTGAAACCCAATCAGGTTTTCATCTTCTTGACCTGAAAATATGCAGAACATCGAATGAAAAATCTAACAATTTACCTTGAATTTCTGCATATTTCCTGCAAATTGATTCTCCTAGATTGCATGAATTGGATAGATGAAGCCAACAAAGGGATTAATTAGCTTATAATCAGTTTAATTGGGATAATCAATCTTTCAAAATCTAGTAAGGGCAGACAGGCTAGCCAAACGGTAAACCTAGAAATTGACGATGCAAAAGAGGTGTTTGCTTCAAATTAATAGAGGGGTTGTCCCTCCCTCTCACTTGCACACATATATAAAAATTTTTGCAACAAAATGTTCGGATTGATGGCCACTAATCGAAGAATCCGAACGTTCAGGCGTTATATACAATTGTTTCTGATTTTTGCAATTAAGTCCCTAGATTCTGGTCTTCATTTGATTTGGTCCCTGGCGGTTATGATTAACTTTGTTTGGACCCTCAAAAGTTCTATTTAATTCAATTAAGTGCTTAATTTTTTAATTAAACTCCCAATTTCCTATTTCTTTCAATTACATTCTCAATTTTCCAATTTATTTTAATAAACCCCAAAGTTTAGGGCATTTATTGCCTACTCTTTGCCCTTTCCTTCATTTTGCCTGTGTTTCATTCGACCCACTTCCTTTTCAAGAAAAATCAGTTTGCTACCAAACAACTTCTTAATAAAAATCGATTTGCAAAAAAGTGACTTCTTAATAATAGTTGCAAATGTAAATAAATTTTAAAATATGTATTTTAGTAAATTAAAAACAGATATAATATTGATATAAAAAACACCACACATATACCTAAATGCAATCTTATAGAATTTCGTTGTCTGGATTGGAATTATCTCAAATTATTGTGGGTTGAGCTTGAATATAAATGAAAGTATTAGTTATATTATAATCCATTATAATAACTGTGTTTCTCTTGCTGTCGGTTAAAATTTTCTTACACTTTAAGAACAAGACAACTGAAAAGGATACGAATTTTCCAGCCCTACAAACAGGATGGGGACTGGAGAGGAAATGCCGGATATGGTGAGGTTGGTGCGGGCTTGGAATGAGGCGGGTTTGATGGAGGGGCATTATAGTCTTTTCACTAAATGGTAGTTTTGCCAAATGCCAATTAATCTGTCGCCTCCCCCAGTTTGAAAATGCTCCTCCCTCTAATTTTTAACCTTCTCTCGCGGCCTGTAAAGCGGAAGCAACCGCCCGGTCCACCACATTATACAACTTCTGTCTGCCTGTCTGTCTCTCTCTCTCTCTACTGATACAGAACCAGACAAACTTCCTCCCACTGTACTTCTGTTCAACCTGGGTGTATATATAAGCACACTTAATTATTGGGCATCGCAAGCGCAGAATCATTGCGAGGCTGTTTCTTATCCTACATTCAGCCCACACCCACATTTTCAAACCCAGGTACTGTTTAATTTTATCCCAATTCTTCTTTCAAGTTCTTCTGAGAGTGAGCTCTGAAATCTTCAACTGACTTTGTCATATTTGCTTGATTTGGTGTTGCATGTGTTGGATCTTTGTTTTCTTTTGATCTTCACTTGTCTTGGTTATAGTGAGGAACTTAATGATATTCGGGGTTTAACCTCGTGTTATCTGCTCCATTTGGATAAAGAACTTTCGGGTGAATGTAAGAAAGTTACTCAAGCCTGCAACTGCCAAGTATTTGTCACCAATAAGTACATCGAAGCTATCGAAGTGCTAATGGGATTTTGTTCCTTTCATACATTCTCTTAGCAATTACACTAGGACTTGCTCATTCAAGACAGATCCTTGAGCAATTCAGTAAAATTCTTGACAATTACATAGAGGAAGACAAAATACCGGAAGTGACAAATTGAAAAAAGTTTTCGGATTTTTCAATTTGAACCTTTTATATAGTTATGTTATATGAGTAGTGCACAAGATAATAATGCTTACCGAATAGTGTTATAACTTCATTAATTTGCAGGTTTCTCCGCTAAAACTTGGTGATGGAATCCGAAAACGGGGCTTTGGTGGAGGATGAGAGGGGTGTTATCGAGAATACTGAAGTCGAAAGCGCCCTTCCTGATACAAAGGAAGAAGATCAACGCGATGATAAAAGTGAGAAGGTTTCAAATGTGAATGGGAATTCTGCAAATGTAATAGAAGCCCAAGGTGGTAATTCATCTGTAGCTGGTTCAAAGAATGAAAATACGAATCCCTCCAAAGGACCGAATAATGGTACTCTGAAAACAAGTAAAATGGCCAAGGATCGGTTAAATTCTAAAGGCCCACTTCCGCTTTCTTGCAAGTCAGGCCGGAGTCTGACTCAGAGTCTTTCTTTCCCCTCAAGGGGAGCTCAAGCCAATTTTATGAAGAAAAGTGTGGATGGGTTCCCGGTCAAAGGTGAAACCAAAAGTTTCAGGGGAAATGGGACAAAATCTGAGTTCCCAGTTTCAAATGGGTCAATCACTTCAACAGCCCGTTTGAATCTGGGCAATAGGCGAGCATCCACTGCACTAACCTCAAATGAGAACCGTGGTGGGGTACCCACTCGACGGACTACATCAGCATCTCAGCAAAGCATTCAGAAGTCTTTGGTAATTTTGCCCGTATTTGTCCTTTTTTCTTTTGCTTTATGAATGGCAAGTCTTTTTGCCCCTCAACCTTCATTCACGTTGCTTTTTCTTGTGCTTCTCTATGTCAGTCTGGAAAATCTGGGACAGTTAAAGGAACACTGAATTGTCCTCCGCCTGACATCTCCTCGTGAGTCATGCTCAAACAAACGCTACTTAAGAAGTTTCAAATATTTCTGTTTGTCACTTGTGCAAAACGCACTTTGAGCTATTGTACAATTGCAATATGCATTTTGAGCTATTTTACAATTCCATTGACTTTTTGGAAAACAATATTCAAAGAAACCTCTATGTGCAACTGCTATATGAACAATCATATGTAAATGCAGATCAGTTGATCAAAATTCAAAGCCTACTAAAGCTGCATTAGCCATTAAAGAGGATGATGATGCAGGCTCCACTACTTCATCGTACTTCTCTTCTTTTAGTATTCATGTTCACGTTTCACTGAACTTTTTAATATTATCTTTTTTCTCAAAATATTTTCATTTATTTTTTCATGTTCTTATGTGTTAAGAAGTGCTAATTCTCACGGACAACGAAGGAGCAGTGTTGCTGGATTTTCTTTCAGATTGGTTGAGCGTGCTGAAAGGCGAAAAGAGGTGGCTAATAAGCATCTCGTTCTTTTATCATACTTGATTTATGGAATGTTATGAATGCAATATAGTAGTAAATATTGATCTTCTTGCCAGTTCTTTTCAAAGCTAGAGGAGAAGATGCAAGCAAAAGAAGCAGAAAAGACTAATTTGCAGGCAAAATCAAAGGTTTCTACTCATTTGTAGCAATATGTATTTCATTCTTCAATTTCTTATTCTGCCCTTCGAATATTTTCTTGTTATTGGCTACATTTTTCTTTGGGGTCCGATGCAGGAAAGTCAGGAGGCAGAGATAAAACAGTTGAGAAAAAGCCTGACTTTCAAGGCTACACCTATGCCTACTTTCTACAAAGAACCCCTCCTAAAGTCGAATTGAAGAAGGTAATCTGGTGGTTTTCTTGGATTGCAATATAAAATAAAAATTTAGCATTGGATGTAGATAGACAGAATCTGAGTCATCTAGCCACTTGATACTTTTGAGGTTGTATGTTGTTGGTTGACAACATACTTACGGTGTTATATCTTAATTGGGCACTGTATGGTATATTATGCACGCGAGGATAGGGGCATGTGTTTCTTAGCCTCTACTTCAATATGTGACAGTGTGCTAGAGGATTTAACATCACAATATTCGAAGTATAAATATTATGATTGTTCCATTTATTTTAGGTTGTAAATAGATGGAATTTCTCTTGATTGTTTGAGATAATTTATTGCTGCACCAAAGATGCTGAGAATGTTATTTTTGTTTTTTGGGTAGTTTCAGAAAATATTTAGGCAAAAGATTTGTGGCTTGTGAGTTTTGGCTTAAAAGTTTTTCTCCAGACAAATGTTGATCTTGCATTTGTGTTTGTACTTTTTTCTTTATGATTATCTTTCAAGATTGCAATGTGTTATTCCAACTGGGGAAAGCCATGCTATGCTTTTATTTCTAATTGAATAAATTCTTGAATTATCTCTATTGAACTATGATTGAACCTTCTTGATTTCAGAGCAAGGTTTTGAAATATTTGTAGCACTTGGATTGCCATGAAAATAAATATTGCCACTTGCAACAGTTTGTTTAGCATCAAGGCACTTACTTTTATAGGATAGTAATCAGTATTATGGGTACTTACAGCATTTCTACGTAGCTCTTTATCTTTTATTTTCCTGTAGTTAGGAAATGTGTTTCTGGCATTTTTGCATACATAACTCGTACAAACACCTTGGAAACATGGTTATTCTAAATTTTGTCAGGATTTACAGTTGTTTGAATCCTCGATCTCTCCATTTTTTTCCCTCACCTTTTATTTGAAGGTAGGTGTTCGAAATTCTCCATGTGAAATTGCTTTCCCTTCCAGTGAAGCGCCCTTCACAATTGGCATTCACATCTGGAAGTGCTGGTACTGCCATCAAACAATGAAAAATATGGTTCTCAGTTGATTGATGTGATTAACAGTATCATCACTAGGATATTACATATAGCAAAAGGATTTAAAAGGTGTCCAAGGTGCACAATTTGCATGGGTCTTGCTATCTTGATCAAGTATTCGGATCATGTCTTAAAAATCAAAAGGCCTTGGGAAGGAGGCACCAACCAACATGGTCTGGCTTGGTGTAGAAAATCAACTAATTGGTTCTTCCTTTGATCACTTACAAATTATTACTCTTGCTCATAGAAAATTTATAAGGTATTAATTCGTGATGTGTGTCTTTTAGTCAATGGCCATGCATATTTTTTTTGATTTGCTATGCAGTTCATATGCAGCAGCACACCACATTCTCAACCACATCAGCTTTTCACGTTTTATTCTTATTTCTTTGACTTTACAGAGATGACAATATTTATTAACTTAGACTATGCAAAGAATAAGTTTGAACTCAGAATGTTATCTTTTTCATTTTTTTAGCTTGCCTAATGTTTAGCTCTGTGTTTACAATATTTTTTTAAACGTGAAATGGAAAAACCAAAGTCTTCTGCTTCCCTAGTATGTTGTTTACTTGCTTTGTCCTTCATATATCTGCCCCATATTTACTATGTTTGTTGATATTTTCTAGATACCAACCACACGTCCAGTATCTCCAAAGCTAGGAAGAAACAAAAGTTCAACAGCTGCAATAAAAAACTCTTTGAAGGGTAACAATGCAAACCATGAAAAGGACGTTGCTACTCCAAAGAAGCCAATCAGGAAATCTATGATCACTAAAGCTGAACAAGATCCAGATAAGTTAAAAGAGAAATCCAAAGGAGAAGAAGCCAAAGACCAGAAAGTGATTGCAGGAGAATTGGAAGAAAGCACAAAGAAGTCTGTGGATCCCTGTGAACTTGAAGATAATATAAGCATGGATTCTGGAAGGAATGTTATGCAAGACGATAGTCCTAAAATGATTTCATCAAATATGGAGATCCAGTCTAGTGAAGTTGCTGTGGGAGGTTAAATATCTTAGTTTAATTACTTCCATATTTACAACTTTTGAATATATTTTATTCTTAGTTCTGTTGTTTGTGAATAGTTATTGCTTGGATGTTTAAGGTACAAAGTGCTGTCTACAGGTTAACATGATAAGATATTCTCTTTTATTTTAAGAAAACTGGCTGTCAAAACTCCAAGATTGTGGTGGAATGTTTTGTCATTTATATATATAAACTATAATCATTCTTTATTTAAGGGCCTATATAATTATTGTTTAGATGTTTTTCTCTGATATTTTCCAAGTGATGGAAGCATTCTCAAAAGATTTTGTATGTTTCTTAATCTGCTGTTGTTGGAAACTCGGTAAATCCTAATTAGAATGCAGAGCAAAATTGTACTAAATTGAAAGAGTACTTAAGAATAAGATGCAAGTTGAAGTCTCCACCTCACTTTATTTATAAACAAATAATTTGGCCCCACAAGATATTATAGAAAATGGTTTTGTCTCATTACATTTTATAAAAATAACGTATTCCAGGACAATTTTCTCCTAATATCATTATCGGAATGGAATGGTGTATGGAAGAAAAATCATTTTGAAACTTGTTTGGTCGCCCCAATTCTAACATTGTTTGCTCATCTTTGGTTAGAGAAAGCATGTTGAATTCTATGGTAAAGAAACACAAACAGATCTTCTCTTCATTGGATGCCCTAGAGGTTTTGATATTTAGATGAGATGTGATGATATTCACATCCTTCTTTCAATATTTTTAATTTTTATTTCTTCAAAATTTCCAGAACTAATGGAGTGAATGTCCCATGTTGTAAGTATTTCTGTTCTGCTCGGTTTTGCTCAAATCAGTCTTCTAATGCATGTTATGATGATTATTTTGTAGAATCTTTGATTGGCAAATGGATCATATGGCTTCCTGATTCTTTAACTTTGAGCAGATTACAGTGAAAAGGTCTTTTCAGACTTCAATAAAAAGCTAGAATATTAATCTCTAAACTCTTAATTAGGGTACTTGAGACACTTGAGTTGATCTGATGGTAAACATATTATTGACATACAAGATAACTTTAATTTCGACTATTCTTTTCATTCAACATCTGGATGTGGATATGACAGCTTCAATCACCCATGCATGCAGCTAGTAGCCAACAAATCCAACCCAATATTCCTCTTTCCCTTCCATTTTGTTCCATTTCTCCATGGTTGTTACTGCCCAATTGCTGCTGCCCTTCAGATATTTGGCCATCAAATGGTCACTGCAAAGGGGGTGTGAACCTCGCCCCCAAAAACATCTTCATCAGAGATCTACCCATGCATGCTTAAAAATTTAACAAACAACGGAGAAACAGAAACCGAGAATACAATTGCTAACTGCAATGACGTCCATTTCAACCTAGCATCTACTTTAGCTTTCTTTTCAGCTTCCACCACCTGCTTCTTTGTCACAACTCAGAAAAGTAGATTTGTGATCAATGCTAAAGTCAGAATAAATTCTAACCTTGCAAGCCTAACATATAATTTAACATATAACTGAATCAAAATCTCATATAAAATTAGAAATAAATTTGAATCCAAAATTTCAATCAAACTGTCAATATATCCACAGGAAACCTATCTATAGTCAAATGGAACTATTTACAATTCCAAAAATACAAATTTGACATAATTGAAATAACTAATTTTTTCAACTAAGATCAAAAATAGCAGAAACAAAAGACTCCTCTTAAATAGCAGGATCCAATTGAGAATCAAATCCTAAATCTAGAAAAGAAATAAGGGATGAGTTGATAGATCTAAGGAATAATAACATGTATTTATGAAAATAAAGGACATAGATGTAGATATAACATGTAATTCACCGAAAACACATTTTTAATAAATATTCATAATTTAGGGAGTTAGAAATCTACAATGGAACATATATCGGAAGGCGACCTTATAGTTAGTTGATAGCAGAAATCAGAAGATGACATCCTTGTATGCCCATATACACATATACACATATACATATACAAGTCTCTCATGTTGGCCCAACACAAGAGTCTAGCACCACCTCCTGCTAGATGGGAATCTTGTACAGAGTGCACTCAGTTTAACGCTTACTACTGTTAGTTATAGTGTTCTAAAATTCGAAACTCCCTTAAAAATAATTTTTTCAGAAATAATAGAACATTTTAACATAACTTTCCATTTCCGATATAAACAGAATCTCATGTAAATAACATATAGTTTTTTCAAATAATTTCAAAAATCACATATATGTCCCTTGTTATACTTTTATGACAAAATTTAACCAAATTTTTAGAAAACCAATATATCATATAAAATCATAGTTGTAACAGACATGGAAAATTTTAAATGTTTGCAAATACAAATTAACTGATATAAATTGAGTCATCAAATCTCTTGTCGTATCAAGTCTCGTTGGGAACTGTGCAAAGAATCTAAGACAATAAAATAGTTTACTTTAGGTTACTACTACATCTAATAATCATTTAAACACAATAGTTTACTTCAGCTTCCTTGCTTTTTGCCCTCTTGCAAGTAGCACACCGTTCAATAACTTTATGCACATCATGGTTCATCTTTGGCCAGTAAAAATGCTCTTTCACCATTTCCGTAATTTTTGCCTCCCCAAAATGACCAGCTAATCCCCCTCCGTGAACTTCTCTTACCAACAGTTCTCTGATTGACCCGATTGGAATGCATAACCTGTTTGCTTTAAACAAGTGTTCTTTATGCTAAGTAAAATCGTTAACAACTCTTTTTTCACAAGACAGATAAATTGGAACAAAGTAGAGATCTTTCATATATTGGTTCTTTGTCATCTCAAATCCCAATAATTTGCAATTCATCAAGGAAATCAAAGCATATCTCCTAAACAATGCATTAGCTACGAAGTTCACATTTCCCTTCTTGTACTTGACGATGTATGGAAAAGTTTCTAGAAACTTCACCCATTTTGCATGTCTTCGATTTAGTTTGCTTTGCCCCTTTAAGTACTTCAAGGATTCATGATCAGTGTGAATAACAAATTTTTTGGGAAGCGGGTAATGTTGCCAAGTTTAAAGAGCTCGAATCAATGCGTAGAACTCCTTATCATAAGTTGAGTAGTTAAGAGCTGAACCACTTAATTTCTCGCTAAAGTAAGCTATAGGGCACTTTTCCTGAGTAAGAATAGCTCCAATCCCAACTCAAGATGCATCACATTCAATTTCAAAAGTTTTAGATAAATTAGGCAAGGCTAGTATTGGGGAAGAACATAGCCTCTCCTTAATTAGCTCAAAACTTCGTTGTGCATCTGCATTTCACCTGAATTCAGCTCTTTCTTTATATACTCTGTTATAGGGGCAAGAAGAGTGCTGAAGTTTTCATAAATTTCTTGTAAAAGGATGCCAATCCATGGAAGCTCCTTACTTCAGTAATAGTAGTAAGGACTGACCACTCCTTAATTACTTTGATCTTCTCCTCATCAACTTCAATGCCATGTTGAGACACGACATAACCAAGAAAGACAACTCGGTCTTGACAAAATTGGCACTTTTTGAGGTTGCCAAATAGTTTCTCTTGCCTCAAGACTTCGAACACCTTTCTAAGTTGATTTATATGTTCATCAAAGTTCCTGCTATAGACCAAAATGTCATCAAAATAAACAACAACAAATTGGCCGATTAACTTGCGAAACACATGGTCCATTAGTCTCATGAAGGTGCTTAGTGCATTAGATAATCCAAATGGCATCACCATCCATTCATACAGGCCATGTTTGGTCTTGAATACAGTTTTCCACTCATCTCCTTCTTTCATTCTAATCTAGTGGTATTTACTCTTTAAGTCAACTTTTGAAAACACTTTGGAGTCATGTAACTCATCTAGCATGTCATCTAGTTGAGGAATGGGATAACGATACTTCACTATTATCGTGTTGATAGCTCGACTATCCACACACATTCTCATAGTGCCATCCTTTTTGGGTACCAATAAGGCTGGAATTGAACATGGACTAATAGACTCGCGTACGTACCCTTTTTCTAGCAATTCTTTCACTTGTCTCTGCAACTCTTTGGCCTTTTTAGGATTACATCTATATGCTGGACGGTTTGGTAATGCTGCCCCTGGAATGAGGTCAATTTAATGCTCAATTCCCCTTAATGCAGGTAGCCCTTTTGGTAATTCTTCTGGGAATACATTAGCAAATTTTTTCATTAATGCAAAAAATTTGTGAAGGGAGAGAATGTACCACTTTTTTGGCCGTTTCTGTCACCATTAAGATTAGAACTAAGTTGTAATCCAATAAAGCTCTTTCTACCTCTCTCCTTGTTGTGATCAGATTTTATTTCTTTGCTTGGACTGCTTGATTTTTCAGCACCTGTTGAGGACTTAGTAGAGCTAAGACAATACTCTTTCCATCTTTGAAGAAGGAGTATGTGTTCTTGTACCCATTTTGCATAGCCCTTTTATCATACTGCCATGGTCTCCCCAATAATAAATGGCTTGCACTCATGGGAACCACATCACACAATACCTCATCTTTGTATGATTTTATAATTGAAAATGGAATACAAACTTGTTTTGTAACACGTACCTCTCCTTGGTCATTCAACCACTGAAGTTTGTAAGGATGATGATGATTTTGGTGGTAAGATTCAACTTTTCCACTAGGGTAGTGGAAGCAACGTTGGTGCAACTCCCACTATGAATGATCATTCCACATACCTTGTTATTGATTATGCACCGTGTATGAAAAATATTCTCACGCTGCTCATCTTCTAACTTCATTTGACAATTCAAGATTCGCCTAACCACAAGACAGTCACCTTCATCGGTATACTCTACATTGTCTTTATCTTTTGGTTCTTCTTTCTTTGCATCTTCTTCACTTTCTATCTCTTATGATTCACGAATTGTCATCACCCTCCTATTTGGACAATTGGAGGCGATGTGACCGTAGCCAAGACATTTGAAGTATTTAATATCTCAGCTCCTCTTTGGTTGCTAAAAATCTCTGACCTTTTCTTTCCTTTTAGAGGTTTCCTCCTGCAGCTTATTAGATCTTTCAATCTCCTTCTGTGGTTTATTCTAGTTGGAAATAGATTTCTGGGTTTGAGAAGTAGTATTTGGGGTTTACTACTCATCAACCGAGATGTAACTTGTTTGTTATTACCTCTTTTGTGTTGTCTCTCCACTTTGATAGCAAGTTTGATCACATCCTCCAAGAAAACATATGGTTATAATTCCACGGTATCAGCAATTTCTTTGTTCAACCCACAAAGAAATTGTGCTATAGTTTGCTCTTGAGGTTATTGCAGTTCATTTCTCATTATGAGTGTTTCAAATTCTTTAACATAATCCTCCATGGACATTCTCCCTTGTCAGATACTTTGTATTCAGATGTACAACTCCTATTTGTAATACTCAGGAACAAATCTTTTCTGCATGAGCCTTTTCATCAGCCTCTAACTCCAAACTGGTTCTTTGCCATCTCTCCTTTGTTGAGCCTTTAAGTTCTCCTACCACAAATTTGCATAATATGTGAATTCAAGAGTAGCTAATTGCATTTACGGTCTTTAGTGTACTTATTGCATTTGAATACCTTTTCTACCCGTTGCACCATTCTAAGTACTCTTCGAAGAACTAGTACCTTTGAATGCAGGAATCTTCAGTTTGATATTGTTTCCGCGATTAGTTTGTTGCCTCAGTATAGGTTGTTCATCCATGGCACATTTATGATCAGATTCAACTATATCATGATTTGCTTCTTCATGGACAGCCTTCTTGGCTATTTGTTGAACAGGTTGTGGATTTTGTTGTAGAGTTAGCCCATTGATTGCTTGTGTCAAGCGAGCAAGTTGTTCCATCATCTCGTTTTGTTGACGTTGGATGGATATGATTTGAGCTTGCTCTAGTGTCATTTCTCTAGGAATAGAAAGATTGCTATCTTCCGACATGATTGACTCTAGAAGTTCTCTCAACCTCACGTGTATCACTCAAGCTCTCGTGTTTCACTCAATTCAAACAAAGAAGAAAACTAGCTAACCTGATTGCTCTGATACCAATATGATATGAAATCAAATCAGGATATTGCTTCAAAACAGAAATGGAGTAGAATAGAAAATGATGGAAAGTGTACAACTAATTTTTGCTTGATAAGATTACTCACCACAAGCAAAATTTGGAGGTTTGAATTGCCATACTCAAGGATGAATTATAAGATTCATGATTTTCACCACTAAATAAGGGGCTTTGTTTAGATGAGAAAGAAAGAAGTAAAGTGCAAATTGTAACTTTTATTCATCAACAAAAATTTGAGTACATTCAGTTCTCAAGGGAAATATATATAGGGAAAAAACTACAACCTAGATATGGGTAAAGATAACTAAGTATGACAAAACATTTATTACAACTTTGAAAAAAACAAGGAGTAGTTGATAGAGCATTAATTACTAGCTTGTGGACAAGAGTTTTAGTTGTTGTAATTAATGTAGAGTATTAATTGTTGCATCATCTAGTCATCAAGAACATTTACTACACCACCAACTTGTCAACAAGATCATGCAATTCATTAATTGCTGCGTCAACTAGTCAACAAGAGTATTAATTTGTTGTAACATTAATTACACCTCCTTTGTAGTATTTAAACCAGATAGCTTATACCTCATTGATTCAATGCAAACTAGCAAGGTTTAAGATTCTTGGAGTTGTTTTACTTTTGAACGAGTGATTGGTCCAATAATAATATAAGATGAATCATCTTGTTCTCCATGATTCACATCACAAACCCAGGCCCACTTAATGCATAGGCCCAGTTTCCTTTTAATCTAAGCCTAACTTAACTTGTTTCAAACCCAACCTGTGAGCTAGTTTCCACTATGGGCTTGACCCAATTTAACAACATGGTCTAATCCCCAAAGTTCTAAATTTGAATCTAGTCTTGTGGGCTGGACCTAGTACAGACTCGATTATCATCTCGGGTCTTGTCTCTTGACTTGCACCTCTCGAACCAAGTAAAAATTCTTTGCATACCTGGATTTGCACAGCTAACCGCTGATTGCCAACCATAATCAATGTCACACTTAACTCGTCTGCTTCTAGTTCAACAATAGTTGAAAAATCTGCACCCAATGCTTAAGACAACCCATTTGAACTGATCATCAGAACCCGAAACTTCTATTTAGTTACCAAACCAGAAATCATAGGTCGAGAAGGGAACGAAAGGCCAAATTAGTTGAGGGTTGCTCTTCTTAAAGCTCATTATTGTGTCTATATATGATCAATTTGAAATTTTGATTCACGAAATCCCATCAATCGTCTAGATTATGATTCGGGTCACTAGGATGGAAAGATGGTGAACTAGATTCGATAATTCCCAATTTAGTCCCTGGTTCCTTGATTTTTTCCAATTTGGTCATTGCCAATTTTGATCAATTTCTTTTTTGGTCCTTGATAGTTCCAATTGATTCAAGTACGTACCCTGATATTCTAGCTAGCCCCATAACATTTTCTTTCTTTCATTTGAGTCCCTATAAGGCTTCAAATTCCTAAATTAACCCAAAATTTTTGGGATATTACATTCTCTTCCCCAGTTCATCAATCGAGACATGCATATACAAAACTTCAATCCTAAAGCCAAATCAGCAGCATACAAGAAGAATTAGAATCGAAAGCAAGAAAAACAGAGATTGAAAGTGTGAACTTTAGTGGTCTGCAAATACGGCTTAGCTTCAACTTCAGCTTCAACATCAGTTTTCTTCCATGTCAATTACCTTATATTTTTCTCTGTGAAATGTCGCAACTTCTTCCCTCCCTTAATTTCTTTCTAGCCCAATTGTCACTCTCGACTCTCTCTTTCTATTGAATGTTAGAAGATTCACCTATCCATATTTACTCATAGTGAACTTAAAATTATGAGAAAAATATCAAATAAACTCCAAAATTATAAAAATTTAACTGAAGCTTCTTGACTCATAGAACAGCATTCTGGAACAAATTTAAAATCATAATATTTCTAGAAAAGAAGTTGTCATTCTAAAATTTGGTTTAGCATAAAACTCGACAAATCAAGAAATACAAATTTAGGATTGCATAACTTTCAATTTACATGGCTAAATGTTCCACAATTTTGGTAAAAGGCATGCATTTGGGTTCAAAATTAGCCCATTCCAATCTGTCAATTCAGAGATATAAGTTCAATATTCAACTAAGTTCATTTATTGAAAGTTCATCTTTGAAAATTTACAACTAATTTTAGAAAATGAATTATGAAATCTATTTTATATTACAAAAAAGCCAATTTTATGAGGAATTCAGAGAGTTTTGAAGAAAAATATTACAGTCAAAGAAAATGGGAGAAAATGCTGAGTTACGAAGAATGAAACTTGTTAAACATTTTGTAACAATGAAATATGCTATGTCCTTGCTTGAAATGACAATTTAAAGTACACTAAACATGAAATCAGCATATAAGGGCTTATTCTACTTCTATTCACATCTAAAAAAGAGAGGAATGATGGGTCTTAAATTACCACCATGTCACAATGGACCGAATGTCGGGGAAGCTCAACTATCCTCATATCTGAGTTTGAAGCAAAGAAAGAAAAAAGTAAAAGAAACAAGGTGTCTTCCCTCACCTTGTTTGAGGTCAACCATGTAATTCAGTGCGAACCATATGAAAGGGGGACTCCACCATGTCATTACCAACAACATGGCCTCGTCCCCAATCCCATAACAAGGCAAGGGGAGGTCTAGGCACAAAAGCACGTAATAACTCAAACAAAATGGAAAAGAGAATGGGAAGGAGAGAAAGGGGTAGAGTAGGAGGAGAACTTGATTTTATGTAAAAAGCTTTGAATGTAAAGGAAAAGTTACATCAAGTTGATGAAACACTCAAATGGCTTCTTCTCTTATTCCTTTTTCTCTTTGTCCTTTAGGCACTTGGGAATGATTAAACCGAAAGAAGGTGACTTGAGACGTGTTGGTGAATAAATTGGCTTCTAGTGATGTGACTCTTAGGACACCTTGGTCATTCAGTCTTTGATAGGAAGATGATGAATGTTTAGGGAGAGGGAACTCAAGTCCTTATATTTTGATTGGAAAGGGAACTCTAAGTCCTTATACTTTGACTGGAAGATGATGAATGTTTAAGAAGAGGGAACTCAAGTCCATATGTGGACTCAAAAAATGATTTTTGATGTTTGTAGGGCCTTAGGGGTATTTTGGAGATTTTGCCACTTGGAGCAAAATTGAGAGTTACAAGCCTCATGGAACAAAGTAATAACAAAGAGAATCGTGGTGCTTTCGCAAAAGAAAATAACGAAGGGGATGAGTAATTGAGGCATCAGTGGAGGTTAACAGTGGTCAGGTTGAAGAGTGGGCAAAGAAGAAAACAAAAGCTCAAACCCTTTGAAGTGGACGTTGAAGGCAAAGGATAGTTGTAATACCCCTAATTTTGGGGCTAATTAAAGAAAAATTAGGAAATTGAGGGCTAATTGAGAGAATTATTAGTTCCAAGACTTAATTAAAAGAATAAGGGGCTCAGTTGAATAAATTTAAACTTTTTGAGGTTGAACAGAAATAATGGGAGTTGATAGGGACCAGATTGCACTTGACCAAGAATTTGAGGGCCAAATTGAAAATAGTCAAAAATTAGATTTGGGTTTATCTTTAAGATCCGAATCTTATGTGATTTTGATGATCAAATTGAAGGATTATCCTTATCTTGATTGGTCAATTGAGTTTGTAAATAAAACCACTAGCTTGTAGAGAGCAAAAACCCTCAAACAATTTAAAGAAAAATAACCTTTAGCCTCTGCAATTTGGTAGTTTTTGTTCCATTGACCATCTGCCATAATTGAAGCTTTCAAACTTAATTTCAAGAAATTAAGTTGCTTAAAAGCCAAATTTTGGAAGCGAATTTGAGTTTCCTGTTCATCCTGAGCGTCGATCTATAAGCAATTCAAGGAAATTTGAGGTAAATTCATGAATTTTTATTGAAAAAGGGGATTAGGACTAGTTGCAAAAACTGGTTTGGAAGACAGACCCAATTGGGGTTCTAGTCTACCATGACCCAGTTTGCCTGGATGAGGCTTTGGTTTGGGCCGGGCCATTGGGCTGAGCCTTAATTGCTTTGGGCTGAATGGTTTGGGCTTGGACCTAGTTAGTTACCTAGGTTGGGTTTTAGAAATAGATTCGGATCTTGGATTTGGATCTGGATCATAAAATAAATAAATAGATAAATAAATAAGAACATTGGACAATTAGCCGTTCATTTTCAGTTTTACCACTGGTTCACTCGGTTCAAGTATAATAGATTAGTTTAACACTTAAACCAACTAATTTAATGCCAGTTTAAGTCTTATACCATTGAATTAGTGTTTTTAATCACTAGTTTAGTGACATAATTGATTGGTTTAGTTAATTAAAGACCGGTTTTGAGTGTTTTATGTCCAGTTCAGTGGATTTTAGACTGGTTTTGTATATAAAGAAGGCCTGTTCAGTGTATAAATAGCTAGTTTAGTGAGCTATAAGACCAATTCAGTGCATAACAAGCCGGTTCATGGCTAGTTTAGTGTTTTATAGGCCAGTTCAAGACTGGTTCAGCCTTTTAATGGCCGGTTCATGGTTGATTCAGTCTTTTAGTGGTTAGTTCATGACCGATTTAGCACTTTAATTGATGGTTTTGAGGCTTAACAAACTAGTTTTATGTTTTATGAAAATTCTGTTAAATTGTTTCTGTTTATTTTTAGAATACTATTGTAAGGTAGTTTCGGATTTTTAGAACACTATAGCTAATGGTATAAGCATTAGATTGAGTGCACTTTGACTTGTATCTTTAGCTAGCATGAGTGGTGCTAGACTCTCATGTTTGGCTAACATGGGAGACCTCTTTATTTGATTTCCGGCAGCCTAAGTGTCATTGTCCTGACTCCTAATTTTTGATACGTTCTAAATCATTAGCTCCCTCAATTCTGTACAATTGTTAAATTATGTTTTTTGTAAAATATGTGCTATATCTATTATACTTGTCCCTTATTCCCATATATGCATGTTATTATTTATTGTGTCTGTTGACTCACCTCTTATTATTTTTTAGATGCAAAACTTTATCTTTAGTCAGATCTTGCTATGTGAGAGGAGTCTATTGTCTTGTTGTCTTTCTTGCTTAATTATAGAAGTTAATCATTTGATTTTTAGCTTTTTGTTAGACTTTGTATTCTCGGTTTTCTTTAGTTGGCTTCATTTGACTACAGACAGGATTTTTGCTAATGTATAGATTGTTTAGATGAGGTTTGAATTTAAATTGCATTTATTATTTTATATAATATTTTAGTTTATTTAAATTTTGAGTTATCTGTAAAATTCTAAGTTGTCTGTTAGGCTTGTGAGGTTGAAATTTATTCTAACCCTAGCATTGGTCACGGATCTAATTTTCCAAGTCATGACAAAGTTGGTATTAGAGCCTTATATTATCTATGGTCGATGGAGCAACCGTTCATCTATAGGGTCTCGATCATGATTATGAGCCAGCCATTTTCATAATTGAGATGCTATAGATGAGTGGTTAGGAGTTTTTCTGATTTTGATTGTTAATTTGATCTTGCATTCATTTTTACTTTTGTCATTTCG
The DNA here is from genome assembly GCA_911865555.2 of Thlaspi arvense. Taxonomy (NCBI): domain Eukaryota; kingdom Viridiplantae; phylum Streptophyta; class Magnoliopsida; order Brassicales; family Brassicaceae; genus Thlaspi; species Thlaspi arvense. Next base: position 5,593 of record CAJVSB020000390.1, on the reverse strand, counting down.
TATTTTGTTTGAAATCTCTAAATAGATGGATACTCTGTACAAGAATCCTATCCACGATCTCAAGAATGAGGGATTAGTTATTCCTAAGATGCTAATGGACAGATCGCCTTCCCTTAGATTCCACATGAGCCACCACCCTCCGCACCTGCACGAGGAAGGGGTTGAGGTGGAACCAGAGGTAGAGGAAGAGGTCGTGAAAGAACAACTAGCCAAGCTCGGCTAATAGAACTAGAAGAGTTTACACGGCCTTCTGATGTCTTCGACTGAGTATTTGAAGTCATCAAGGGATTTCAAAGCCATCAGCGCACTTCACAACTGAGCCAACACATTTTGGATGACTGTCTGTAGCTATCTCTGCACTAGTTGTAGAGAGTAAGAGTGTGGTGCAGCTTGAGCAGTATAGTTCTACGCCATGTAATTGTGATACTCCCGTTTGTCGTACTTGATGGAGCAAACATCGTGGACAGTGTTGCAAGGAGAGCAGAGCTTGCTATTGATGCGGTGAGCTTGGACAAAAGATTATGGACTGTCTACAACTAGATACTCAAATAGCGAGACAGTTCAATAGAATAGTTTCATTGATCCCTGATCACCGGTTCGAGCACAAGGACAAAGCTCTAGGGGTAGAGGACACAGATAGCCTAGGAGAGGCTAGGCACGCATATAAGCTTTGACTAGGCAAGATGCCCAGGCATCCAATGCAATGGTGATATGTATGATTACAGTCTGTTCTTTTAATACATGTGCATTATTCAATCCCAGTTTCACTAATTTCTATGTATCCCCAAATTTGACTACACAATTTGACTTTTTTTCTATTATTTTATAGCAGCCTTTCCTAGTGGCAACCCTGGTAAGAGAGCTTGTTCTAGTTATGCAAGAGTATAAGTCTTGTTCAGTTTGGGTGATGGATAGGGAGTTTACAACAAATCTGATTATTCTAAACATTAATGACTTTGATATGATTTTAGGCATGGATTGGTTGGCCTCTTGTTATACCATCTTGGATTGCCATATTAAGATAGTGAGATTCAAATCACCTAATGAGCCACCACTTCTATTCTAGGGTGATTATAACTCAACCCCTGTTCAAGTGATATCTTATATAAGGGCTAGGCACTTGTTATCTAAAGGATGTCAAGGATTCTTGACTTTAATCAAAGACACTCGAGTTACAGAGCTTGATGTAGAGCAAGTCCTAGTCGTTAAAGAATTTGTTGATGTGTTTTTTATTGACTTGCTTGATGTTCCTCTTGAGCGAGAAATTGAATTTTGCATTAACTTAATTCCTAACACACAGTCGATCTCCATACCTTCTTACCATATGGCACCGATTAAGCTTAAGGAGTTAAAGTAACAATTGCAAGATCTCCTTAGTAAGGGTTTAATTCGTCCAAGCATATCTCTTTGGGGTGCTTCGATCTTGTTTGTAAAGAAAAAGGATAGAAGTATTCAGCTGTGTATTGACTATGTTAGCCTCAAGATTTTATATTTATTTTGATAATAAAAAACAAATTAAAATTATTTTATGTGTATTTTTATGGACAATATAGACAATTTTATAATATTAAGTTTATTGTTTAACTACATACACTATATGTGCCAGATTATGAAACTGTCAAATTAGACATGTGTGTAGTAAATTGATTATATCTTACTATAGAAAAGTCAAAAAAATAATAAAGTTAATTTATATGAAACTACACTCAAATATCTTTATTATGATATATAATTCATCTTATATATTATTTTTTATTAAACCAGTTTATTATATCAATCTCATATATTATTTTCTGAAAAAATCATTTTTAAAATCTGCGTCATATTAGTTTTAATTAGTAAAATATAACTTATGATATAAATAAAATTCTGAATTAATTTAATTTGTAAATTAGACGTGTTGAGCTTTAAATACATATATTATATGCACGTTTTATACTTATAGATTGATAGATATAATTTTTCAAAGTGGGCAATTCTGCTGAGTTAAACTATTAGTAGACAAAATGAGTATATTACAGTGTTTTTACCCTATACTAAAATATAAAATTCAAATTTTCACGAATCTAATTTTGAATGAAAGTAGACGTTATAAGATTTTAAAAATATATCATTTGTTATTTTTGAATACAAATTCAAATTTATAGACAATTTTGAACTTGGCCAACAACTTTTGATGAAGCAATTCTACAGTCTGACATGTTGTTGAACATTTGATCATTTCTCTCAAACGGTTCATGATAATTCAATGATTCTTTTTGCATTTGAAAATAGACTTATTGAGGAGTATTCAAGAATGTTTTAAGAAATTTGAACGTTCGGAGCCATTTTATCTGAATTTTTGAAACCAGCCAATGTGTAGTTACTATTGACAAATGATTTTGCTTTCACAAAGGCCAACGTTTCTTTAGTGTTTTTACCTATAAAAGGAGCATGGATTGAAGGGAGAAGTACATAACAAGAAACTCTCAAAAGCCTTCTCAATCTCTCTCTAATTCTTTGTACTATATTATTTATTATTAGATTAAAGAATGTATAGAGGAAATTAATTTATTTTTGAGAGTGCCTCTTTGAAGTGAGATCATTTTTGTATATGAGTGGTAGCTAATTCCACTTAAGAGAATTGCTACATTTTTACTTCATCTTCATTATTACTTGTATTGGTGTTTGAAGCCCACCAAATCAAAGGCTTTGTAATCGAGATTTCTTACCTCTGCCAAGTGCAAGGGACTTTGTTTGTACTTGGGATTTCTTGTCTCCGTCAAGTGCAAGAGACTTAATGGAACCTCGGCCGGTTGGAGCTCGAGAGAGTGGATGGACGTAGACTTGGGTAGCAAGTCACATAACTATAAAAGAGTTTGCATCTTTTATCTCTACTCTCTTTACTTTACTTAAAATTATTTTATATTTATTATTGAGTGAATTGTATAAATTTATTTGATTCAATATTTTTATTATTGTTTCTAATTTTTCACTCTTAGCTTCCACGATAAAAATCTAATTCACCTCCCTCTTGGGTTGCCTTTTGGGACAACAATTGGTATTAGAGTTAAACTCTACATATTGACATTAAAAAGTATTAGGGTAAGATCATATATTATGGTAACTATTGGTGCATATGAGGTTATGGAAGGTCAATCAATTACTAGCTCACCTTTCTTTAATAGAAATGATTATTGTTATTGAAAAATTAGGATGACCATTTATCTTAACAAATAGATTATGATATTTGGAATACTATTGAAGAAGAATAAAAAACTCCTATTATTGTTAAAGAAAATAAAGTAATAGTTAAGGAGAAGAAAGATTGGGATGAAAATGATAAGAAACATTTTACTATTAATGCAAAAGTAATGAATATATTATTTTGTGCTCTAAATAGAAATGAATTGAATAAAGTCTCTACCTATAAAATGGTATAAAATATTTGGAGAACACTTTGAAATAACTCATAAAAGTATAAGTAGAGTTAAGAATACAAAACTTAATATGCTCAAACATGAATATGAACTCTTTATGATAAAACGAAATGAATCTATTAAAAAAATGTATACTCGTTTTACGGATATTATTAATGGTATGATTTCTCTTGATAAAAGTTTTAATGATGAAATTCTTAGGATTCTACTAAGAGTTGGGCTCCAAATGTGATTGCCATACAAGAAGCGAAAGATCTCTCCAAGGTTTCTATTGAAGAGCTTCTAGGGTCACTAATGACCTATGAAATAATTCAAAGAAATGAAGAGGAGGAAGAGCCAAAAAGAGGAAGGAGTATTGCTCTAAAGTCGACTATGAAAAAAAAACTCCAATGATAGTGAAGTAGAAAGTGATGATGAAATTGCATATCTTGCAAAAAGAGTCACAAAGTTACTCAAAAAGAAGAAATTTGAAAGAAGACAAAAGAGAGGTGATAAAAAAGAAAGTTCCTCCAATAAAGATATTATATGCTCTGAATACAAGAAACGTGGGCACATAAAACTGGATTGTCCACTTCTAAAGAAGAAGAAGAAAGAAAAAGAAGTCATGAAAGTCACCACTTGGGATCTAAGTGATGAAAGTGACTCGGTGGAAGAACCAAGTGGAAGTGACATTGTTAACTTATGTCTCATGGCTACTAGAGAAAGTGATAATAAGGTAAGCTCATCTTCTTCTACTTCTAACACTTTTAATTTATCTTATTATGAGTTATTGTATGTATGTGATGAATTACAAAATGAATTAGCAAATCTTGGAAAGAAATGTAAAGATTTGAAAAAGAAATTTTCAAATATTTCTAATGAAAATGCTAGTTTGAAAAATGAAAATGATAATTTGAAAACTCAACTTACTTCTATATCTAAGAATGAAACAAATGATATATTGAGAAAAAGAGTTGAAGAGCTTGCAAATGTTTTTATCTAAATTTACTCAAGGAAAGGAAAATCTAGATAAATTATTTGCTACTCAAAGATATGGTTTTAATAAAATCGGATTAGGTTACAAGGCTTGTCAAGGACAAAAGTTTTACAAAAATTATTTTATAAAAAAATTCTCATCAAGGTAATCAATTTATTACATGTTATTATTGTGGTGGAAAGGGACATTATGCATGTGATTGTTCATTAAAAAGAAAATTGTTAGCTGGACCTAAAATTATTTTAGTTCTAAAGGATTACAAATGGAAAGGAAAATGTAACATTGCATCTATTTGGGTTCCTAAGGGAACATATGCTAATATTGTTGGATCCAAGAAAGTTTGTGTACCAAAAATCAAAACCTAATTTATTTTTGTAGGAGATTTGTATGAAGAGCACCATAAGAAAGAATAAGTGGTTTTTGGATAGTGGATAGTCAAGACATATGATGGGAGATTATATAAAATTTAATTCTATTTTGAAAATAGATGAGGGTATGTGACTTTTGGAGACAATGCAAAAGGCAAGATTATTGGCATTGGAGAAATTGGTAACCCTAACTCCCTCATTATTAATAATGTTTTATTTGTTGATGGCTTAAAAACATAACTTGATTACTATTAGTCAACTATGTGACAAAGGTTATAAAATTATTTTTTAAATTATGCATGCAAGGTTTTTAATCAGAGTAATATTTTAGTATTTGTTGCTTTAAGAGACGAAAATATCTTACTATTGACTTTGATGATTTGATTGAACAAAATGTGAAATATTTGAGTGTATTATATGATGATTCTTGGCTATGACATAAAAGGTTAGGTTGTTGTAGTATGGATATAATTTTTAAATTTTCAAGAAAACAACTACTTATTAACTTATCTAAACTCAAATTTGATAAAAATAAAATTTGTGCTCCTTATCAATTGGGAAAACAAAGAAAACTTCTTTTAAATCTATAAATATAGTTTCTACATCTAGGCCTTTACAACTCTTACATTTAGATTTATTTGAACCTTCTCAAATTGCTAGTCTTGATAGAAAACTTATGTTTTCGTAATTGTAGATGATTTTTCAAGATTTACTTGGGTATTATTTTTGACCCACAAAAATGAAGCATCTTCTCAATTTTTAAAATTTTGTAAAAGAGTTCAAAATGAGAAATGTTATATGATTTGAAAAATTAGGAGTAATCATAGTGG
>CAJVSB020000389.1:0-54213 GCA_911865555.2 Thlaspi arvense | reverse complement strand
TTTCCCCTAAGGTCAAGATATAATAATTGGTGGAGCTCTCCTATAGGCAGGTCAGCCACGGAATTTGGTAAAGAGCTGTGTAATCTTTTCGTAAACAAGTTTAGAAGTTTGAGTTGCTTGAGATTGACGAGCTTATATGGGACTTCCCAATTTATTCATATATGGAAAGATCAAGATTGATTAATCAAATGAGCTTGCCTAGTTGCTTTGGCATTAAACCTAGGAGCAAGTTGCTGTACAAGTGGAATGTGTTGAGGACTTCAAATACCCCAACTCGCATGGAATTGAACCAACTAATTCACTATCTGAAAGATCTAGGTGAACTAGATTTACCAAATTCCCAAACTCTCTTGGAATGGCCCAACTTAATTCTTTTCAAGTTAGTAAGATTGACTAATTCTCTTGGAATTTTAACCATGCAGGTCATTTTCCACTAGGGACAAGTACTCCAACCCAATTAATTTCTCATAGCTTTCCAGGATTTTGCCAGGAAGTTCTATCCCAAGTCCAAATACCTGACGTTCTTCAAGGCAAAAGCCCTAGAGGAAGCAAAGCTGTGAAGTTGCTATTGTAAGTATCAAGGACTTCTAATTCGCCAACATGAGTAGTTCCAATCTAGGCTCCCACTAAACAAGTTGATTGATATGTTTAGTATTGAAGGTTATTCAAATTTACAATATTGATTTCGCCAATGAGGTTATTCCCAGCAAGAGAAAGCTCAATTAGCCTATCAAGGCTTGGAAGAGCGGGGAAATAGAGCCACCAAGACTCATGTTTGATAGGTTTAAGGAAACAACTCTTCCTCTTAAGCATCTAATCTCGACCCATGAACACATTGACCTTGGATTTGACGAATTCTAGGTGCTCAAGACTAGTTCAACCAACTAGAAGCCATTTTTGAGAGTGATTAAGGCTTGAAAATTGTTAAGGAGAGAATTTGAAGTAGACATACTCACAAGTAAGAAAATCATTGGAACAATGAACCATATCATATTTTCTAGGAAAATTTCACAAGGACTGCATGGGCAGGATGCTGTGAGCATGTAAATTTTTGAATTTATAGGCTTGAGATGATTTTGGATTTTTCAAGAAAAGAGAAAAATATGAATATGAGGAACTTCACGGGGGTAACAGTGTTAAGCCTCAGTCAAGTCAATAGCACTAATTTCAATGTTGCGTAAATTACAAATGGAAAATTTCACCTTCTTTTCCTCATTTATTTGTTTATTAATAATGGTCATGTATATATTCTCTCTCCTCCTCGCAAAACAATTTTTTATTAATTGCTAATCATGCATGATTGCACTGGCTTCCATTTTCGTAAAGCAAGTTTAAACCGCACGGGTGCACTTTCGATTAAGGGGTCATTGCTACAAGAATTTTGAAACTTTCAGACTTTTTATTAAACAAATAAATAAGTTTTCAAAATTTTAAGACTGGTGAACTTTTTTCTTGTCCAAAAGAATTCAAGAATAAAAATTTAAAAATTCCAATATAAAATTTGAAAAAGAAAATCTTAAATTAAAACTTATTAGAAGCAGAAAATATTTTCAGAATTTAAAAAATTTTAAATTCAAGAGGTTAGAGATTATAGGACACCGAACACCCCTAAGTCATACATATAATAATAAAAAAATTATATAATCTAAATTAAAATTAATTATTTTAACATTGTATACCAATATTAGGAAGTGATTAACTTGGCTAGTTAACAAAGAGATTGATTGCTAACTAATTTCTACCTTTTTGGCTCATATGATTTTAATTTGATTTTATAGAAAAGTCTATCTTTTGGTGAGAAGAAATTCAGCACCAAAAACAAAAAAAACTTTTATTAAAACTTTTTTTTTATTTTAAATTCTTTTCACGAGCTTTTTTTAATGTTAGAATCAAATGGCAAATATACAAAATCTAACTCTTTTTAAAATTAATTTACATAAAGATGTTTAACGTTTACTTTTCAACAACCCCATCAAAGGGTTTTGAGCACACCCTGTCAAAAGATTGAGAAAATATAAAGTGAAGGATATATGTGCAGCGGTGACGCCTTGTGTGAAGGTTTATTAGCAAGTGATGGAAAACCTTGCTAAAGTACTTTTTACCCTTGAAATTTGCTATTAGGGCAGATTATTTTGGCCAAATTCAGATATTTGAGACTTTTCCACTCTATACAAATGTTTTATAGTTTAAATTGATTCTATTACATGCATAATAAAGGCAGGTGTATCCAATAATTTGTGATATGAAATTTCTTATAAAAGCAAATGACAAATGATAGCAACTAAAAGAATAATATGAGTGAAAATCTATTTTTCTTTTTAACTACAATGATTTAATTTATAATTTTTGACACTCTTCTGTAAAGTTATTATATAAATAAATTATTAATATACTTTCTCAAGAGTAATATTTCCTATATAATATGCAGAAAAGGTGTGATAAAATAATACATTCTATTTTTTATTGATCAATTATGACAACAATTTTTTTTAAATCTTGTAAAATGAGATTGTAATTGTTTCGCAGCATATTGAATGTTTTCATACAAGAAACAGAATAAATAGTTATAAAATTTACATTGTAGGCCTAAAACTTATGTTTCAGATTTTTAAAATCGCTGACTTGCAATTGAGGAAGGTCATAAAAGCTATAAATCAAAGCCAACCCGGTCCATCCGCAAACATGGTAGAAGCAGTAACATTATATTATTTTAATAAGGGCATATATATAATTTTACTTTTAAAATTTGTGAGTAATAAAAAATTTAAAATTTCTGAATCTGGGGAATTAAATCGCCTTTAAAAATTTGTAGATCCTTGTTGGCGGTGGAGGAAAGCATTTCTCCGTTGAATCCATGGACCGGGGGTTGCTCTTCTACAGATGCCATCCCCACGGTTCATGGGGCGGGTGCGACCAAACCCATTTTTTAACGCTGTATGTCCAAGTTAGGCCCATGCTTTCTGTATTGGGCCTATTCAGACCCAGTAATTTTCCAGAAAATTAAAACTGTTTATAGATTAAAGTTTAATTCAAATTACATATGAATTTATATAAATTTTAAAATTTAAATTTGATTAAATACTTGATAAATTAAATCTGATAATTAATATTTGTGATTTGAAATTAACAATTACACATGCAATTACACAATTCTATCAGTTAAGGATTCGAATTCGAATTTTGAAAATATATTTTTATTAAAATTAATAATCTTATATGTGTATAACATTAACAAATTCAAAACAATATGAATTAAATTGATAAAATTAGAAAATTTAGAAACTAATATAATTGATGGAATAGAGTTGAGGGATTTAATATAAAAAAGTATTATTTTTTGTTAAATAGGATTTCATTATCTCCATTTTGAATTATTCGCCAGATTCATATATGATTTAATAAAAATAAATGTTATAAAATTTTAAATCAAATTCACGTACAAAAATAGTTAATTAGATTTGAATTTAATTAATTTGATCTAAATTTAACTTATTAACAATATTATCGGATCTCACGTAGAAAGCATTTGGTGTTCTCATTTGTTTTGGAAGTGGGAGTGTAATCAAACAGCTGCTATTTAGTCGGTGGCCAGCAATAAACTCTACCTATACTAGATTATAAATTTAAGCACCAGAGGATCACGCAGAGTTTCACTGTGATAAAATTACGCCACATTTTCAGCTATCTCGCTTTGCTCCAATCTGCTCCGAGCTAACATTACTCACAGTTCCAAACAATTATTGAATTCTTTTATGTTATCAAATGATTTGTTGCGTTTCGAGAAACCTGAGTATAAGGAAATGGGTTTGAGTGTTGGACATTGGTTCGTTGATGTTTCTGGTCCTACAAAATGCATGGAAGCCAAAAGCCAATAAATGGTGATAAAGAAAGCCAATAAAGATAGACTTGGGAAAACAAAAAGCATGAGAACTTGAAAGGCAATATAAGGAGTCTGTATTTTTGAAAACAAGAAACACTGAAAATATTGAGATTAAATAGTTTCTGAAAATTTGAAAATAGTAATTTGTTATTTTCTGAAAATTCCTTAGGAAAAGTTCTTTAAAACAATCTAAAAGGGTTTATGTTTCCAAAAACCAACCAAACAGTTAAGATAATTCCAGGCTGTATTCCCAACAATCTCACGTTGTCAAAGCTTAAACTGCCAGGCAAGAGGGCGATGTTTTTTAGAAACAAAAAAAAAAAAAAAAAAACACGGGAGAAAGAAGAAGAGGTTAAAGAATTAGGGGTTTCACATTTTAATTATGAAAATTGAAAAGAAAACCAAGGTAATGAGTGGTGGCCGCGTCGGTTGATTGAAGGGTGGTTAAGGAATAATGCAAAACTTAATTAGATCGAGCTTTGAATTTTGTAACGAGCAAAGGGCGTTATTAGGAATTTCTCAGCGTGCCCTCATGTTCCTTCACCTTTGAATAAATAATTAAAATTAAAATTTTGAGATCGCGTTAAATGCAAATTGTCCAGTTCCTGCAGGTTGTAGTGGCGGAGTTATTTATCAAATTTCTAAGAGGATCAAAGTATATATGGGTAAGATTCAAAACATAAATATATATACTTATGTTTTTACCATTTTTAAATACACATATTTAACTGATGGTAATAAGAAAATGTTATCTGAATTCAAAAATAATTTTAAAAATAAGTAAAACAATGCGAGCAAAATAACAAATTTGACAAAAGTGAGTATGAAGAGCAAATAAAAAATTGCAAATGTTATATCATAAGAAAACAAATTAGTGTCATTTCTCACCTATTTATTATTTTTTTAGACACTATTTTTGTATAATTTAAGTTTTTGTTTTGAACAAGAATAATGAAAAGATAAAAATTGAATTTGTTTATTAATTGAGATAGAATTGAGTTTGTTGACAATTTGGATAGGGATTGAATTATTTAGAAAATAAGAATAAAATTGGATTGGCTTTATCTTTAATCTTCTTAGGATTAGTATAAATAATAAGTTTAAGAATTGCGTGAGGTTATCAGAGATTTATTAGTTGTTTCGGCTATAAGCTTAGTTTGGGAGAGTTTAACCTCTTGGGCAATATCATGTAATGACCCAATTTTTGGGTTAAATTAAGATTAAGGGCTTAATTGCAATAATTAAAAGTTTTGAGTGTCAAATTATAATTCTGAAGGGCAAATTTGAAGAGATTATAAGTCTAGGGGGGACTGAATTGAGGAATTTGGAAAGTTTAGGGCTTAATTGAAACTGTTAGGGGCTGAATTGAAGAAATTAATTTGTGCGGGGACTCAATTAAAGGTCTAGGGGGTGAAATTGAAAGGAATAAAAGTATGAAGGACTGGATCCAGAATAAAACTTGTAGGTTTGGTCCAACATTGGATCGAACACACTGTGCAGGCCATTTCGCAATGATTTTGACTGATTTTTTTGGCTAGAAATCTAGGATTTGTGTGCAAGGCATATCATTTTTTGTTACCCCTCAAGAATTTTGAGAATCCAATAAGAGATTGGGAGGTTTGGACTGGTTTTGGTTCGGCGGAGTGGTTCATTATTGAACGGAGTTCTGGGTGTTTTGGCTCATTTTGGACCAAGAGTTCTTCGATTGGGAGGCTTGGTGTGGCTCGTCTAGTTTGGTTTTGCATTCCTTGAAGGCCAATCGAACCAACTAAGCTTTGATATTGAGGTTCAAGTCATTCACTAGTGTTTGGGTCAGAGTTGTGAATTTTTAGGTGAAGAAGAAGGGGCTCAGATAGATCTGAGTCCCCTGTTAGGCTGAGCCAGGTCATTGGGCCCTGGCTCAGCCTAATTAGGTTGCGAGCCTGCAGGCTTGGGCTACGGGATAGCCCAGGAAGGATTTACTAGGCTGAGTTGACTTAGTGATAAAAATAAGAGAGTCAACCCAGTGGGGTTGGCTTAGTTTGGGAATCGAGATAGGCTATCCAAAGACAGTCAAACACAGGAATATGAGTGGGGATAGGAGGGGATAACATAATTTAGGATTGGGAGATTAGGGTTTTGGGTTGACTAAATCAGCCAGAGATTGTTCAATGTTTTTGACTAGCCGATTTAGTGGTCAAATCAACAAGGATTTATGAAGTTGGACCTGTTCTGGATTTAGGAGGAAGAGATCTGCTGGACCGAGTTGGTTTGGGATTCGGGGATGTCTGGTTTGACCAACAAATTGGGTGTTTTGGTTGAATCGGCCTGGTTCAGGCCGATTCAAGGGTTCTGGTGGTCGGTTTAGCCTATTTTAGGCAATGCTTGACTAGTTTAGATTGATACCTAGGGTTTTAAGGCTTTTTGAATCCGATTTTGAGAGTTTTGTGGCTAGTTTAGTTGGTTTAAAGTAGTTTTTGACTGATTTAGGCGGTTCGAGGGTTTTGGAAGCCGGTTCACTATAGTTCAAGGGTTTTTAAGAGATGTGGATGTGTGTACTTGAGTCGTATGGGTAGTGAGCCTTGGGATGCGTGTTAGGGTTTTATAGTGGAATTTGAGTTTGATTTTAGGTTGTTGAACCCTTTTCTTGTGTCGGTTTTGGAGTTAGTGGTGATTTTGTGTGATTTTGATTACAAATACACCGGCAGAGGTGCACCTGGACTGGTGAGATGAGTGAGGGTGACTTGAGACTTTGTTTTGGCTCAACTTCAGTATAGTGAGTGATGATATCCTCTCTATACATGTATTTTTCATATTGTGGTTTTTATGGTGATGATTATGTGGTTTTGTAAATTGTATTTTGGTTATATGTTACACTTGGGATATGTGTTATGTGATTTGTAAGTAGTTAGTGAACTATATTGATGTATGTGACATCGATTTTTGAGATATAAGATATATATGTATGTATATCTATTTTTGATTCCTATGAAGGATGGTACCATATGATGTGACTTAGGGATGTCAAGAACTTGGCTGAAACGCAATGATCTGTAATGTCTAGTGGTGAGTAGGTGATGTGAAAACCCCAAGCTATGAATCTTGAAACTCCCAAATCGAGTGATCAAGAACCCTAATCCCCTTAATCAAATTCCAAATTTGAATTCTAAATCCAATGAAAAGAAGAATTTCATCAATTTAGAATACCTTATTGTGGAATTGAATTGAAGCCACAAGGTTTACACTTGAATAGACTCAAGATCTTGTAGCACCCTAGATGGCTGAATCCTCTCCAGAGAAATAACACAATTGTTCTTGAAGAATGAAAACCTAGCTGCCTCCCCTACATGAGAAAGGGGGCTTTTATATGCTCTCCAAATAAATGAAACTTTAATCTAAATAAATCAAAAACATGAGGCCTTCATTAAACAAGTTTAAGGCCCATTTTTAAAATAACCCAACCAACTTAGTTAATAAGGCCCAAATTAGCATAAATAAGTGTAAGGCCCATTTTTAAAATAACCCAACATATTTAATTAACAAGACCCAAATTAACACAACTTAATAAGCTCATATGCCATCCACATAATACACTTAAAAATATAATTGGGCCTTATTAATAATATAATTTCGGGCCTAATTTGCCTCTTAACACACCTCAAAGTTCTCTACAGACGCCTCAAGTATATTGACCAGCCTTGGATTCTCATTTGAAGCTTCTCCCTTGGTCTATGCATCTTTCTCAAATTCTCGGTCCAACATCCATGTTATTATATCCTCGAGCTTTTTGGATCTTGATCTTGTAATTGGTCTAAGCTGATATTAATCTCTTCCAATACTCTATCCTCTTCTTGGATCATGTCATTCCCTCCCTCCTCAAAAAGATTCATCCTTGAATCAGCTTCACCTACATCAATAGGAGATAGGTCAGAAACATTAAAAGTAGAAGACACTTTATACTCACTTGGAAGGTCAACACCATATGTGTTATGATTGATCTTCTCCAAAACTTGAAAAGGCCTAATGCCTCTTGGATGGAGTTTACACTCCCTCTTAGTAAGTGTCACACCCCAACCTTTCTAACCATAAGGGTGTGACAATGGAGCAATAATCAATACACCATCGGGTAAAATCCAGCAGCATGCCAGCTACTGTAACCCCTCTTTAGCTGGACTTAGGGGCCATGTGTCTAAGTACTTGTTTATGTAAACAACCTCACAAAAAAAAAAAAAAAAAAACCATATAACTGGCAACAACTCATCCAACACAGGCTTATACATAATCTATCTTGTATCAACATTTTTAGCAAACACTCAATAATCATTTAACAAACATGTCATACTTAAGAATCATCACTTAACACTTAAGCAGCTGTAAATCATCTATAGGATCTCAAAACATTATAAATTTGTTTACAATTGTCCCAAAAATAAAATAGTCTCCTAACATACACATCCCAAGTCTACAAAATAGAATAAAAAATAATCCTTGCAGCGTGGCCTAACCTGATGCTAAGTAGTGAATAAAAATATATACAATCCAAGCATCAACGTCTTAATTAACTGTCTCAGCATCTATAAGGGTGAGAAAAATAGTGGGGTGAGGCAAACGTCCTAGTGAATGGCATATAACTAATCATAGTGAAAACAATCAGGTTTTGTTGCTATTACAATCATAAATTCAATCTAATGGAGTTCCATAATAAGATGTATAACAATAATTAGAAATGTAGAAACTAAATTTTTGTCTTGATGCCAAGTCATAGTACATGAGAGAGAACATAAACGTAGATCGTAAAGTCATCATAGATAATCATTAAAAGTCATAAAGAGTATAAAATATCAACATAGTGCATATTCATGTGTGTGGTTTGGTCGGATATGCACAACTGAAAGTAGTGCGTCTGAAGACAGTGAAAGCATAATACAAAATTTGAGTTTTCACTAGGGCAAAATATAAATATGTCGGGCGCTACTATGCTGTGTAATCAGCTCTTAGAATTGTCACAAATCCCTTTGCTAAACTGGCATAGTCTGCGGCCTTTGGTCCATTTCTTTAGGGGAAATAGTCATATATATGTCATGTTATGCAAGTAGAATTACCACCTGCCCCATGTGACTGTTTGATATCATAATCTGTGTACTGAAGCACCAAAATATCACAAACTCATAAAAGATCATGAAATTCACATATATACATTGGAACTCAGAATATGACTAGACTATTTCCCATTTTTAATATCAACATGTGGTTTTGAAAATAAACAATAATTGGTTATAAAACATATTTGAAAAAAAAAAAAAAAAAACTAGGATTAGAGAGATGCCACTCACCTTGTGTATAAAGCCTAGGGATGTAGTCTTGAAGCTATTGGTTCATGGTCTGACTTAACTCGGTTTTCTTCCCCTATAGATGGGATACATACATGTATAAGAATAACAGCTTATATGCTGAGTGTAAAAGTATGTCTATGCCCTGGATTACATGAATACGAGCCTTTACTTTCTTTCTCAATTTTTGGGTTTAAACCAAACATGCCCTTATTTCTCTCTTTGCTATAACATCATCCCCCTTACTCTTTCTCTCTATTTTCAACCATAAAGACATAGTTAAGATCCATAAAATCTACCAGGAACATAGATTCACCCAAGCATAGCAAAATCTAAGGCTATTTTAGCCAAATCCACCAAAATCATGCAATATTTTCTATGGGTTAGGTTAAACTCATCTCTCTCTTTCTCTTTCTACGGCACACAAACATCATCAAATACAAAATTTATACTGATTAAAATCTAGAAAATAGGGAATAGAAGCAAGATCTATAGGTATTTTAAGCAAAATTAACATAAATCATGCATTTTCCTCCTATGGGTGAGGCTCATTTGCCCTTCCTCTCTATAGCATGCAAATCAACACCAAATAAAGATTTTAAATTGATTCAAAGCTAAAGAATGAAGATAAGAAGCTAAATATGCAAAAATATTGAAGAAATAATCAAATGGGTGAGAGATCTAGTGAGTTTTCTTACATTTTCTTCCTTTTTCCTTCTTTATTCTCTTCACACACACACACACTCTCTCTCTCCCTCTCTTGGCTACGAGACTGAGCATGTTTGGGGTTGCCAAACACCTCTTTGGCTTAAATAAAAGGGGTTTCTAAAAGGCAAATTACTTGTTTGCCCCCCTCTAGTTTCCTCCCAATTTTTAATTCTCATAAATTTTTAGATGAGTTTTGGATACCTTATGATGTCACCCCAATCTTTATATATATATATATATATATATTAAGAGTCTAATGGAGTTTAGGGATCCTTGGAGGGGTTAAAAATCTTAAAAATCTTGAAAAAAATGCAAAGAATTGTGACTTGGCGTGCTAAGACGAGCTTGGGCGTGCTATGACACGTATTTCTAGTAAGCAACTTGCTACGACGCCAAAATTCTAGCACGCTATAGCGCGCTCCAGCACGCTATAGCACTGCTATAGTAGTGCTATAGTAATTATTTTTATTTTTATTTTTTACAAAAACACGCTTTCTCCCAAACTTGCTAATATACTTTCCTCCTTCCTAGACCTCTCAAAATTCCCTCAAAATGAATTAAAAACCATGAAAAAGTGGTTTATGAAATTTTAAAGAAAATGGGTTTTGGATGTTACAGTAGGAAATCTTTCTTTCCTCATATGCACCCACACCCAATCTCCCAGTTCAAATGTCACAAGTCGGCGTCCCTTATTGGCTTGTGATGCATACTTCTTATTCTGCTTATCAACATGCTTCTTGGCTTGTTCGTGTATGGACTTAACTAACTTTGCCTTTTCCTGCCCATCTATATTAGTGATCTCATGCAAAGGAAGAGGCATCAAATTCATAGGAGTTAATGGATTAAAACCATACACAATCTCAAATGGTGAAAAACCAGTAGAAGAATGCACACATCTATTGTATGCAAATTCAACAAATGGAATGCAATCTTTCCATGTCTTTAAATTCTTTTGCGCAATAGTACGTAGTAGAGTTCCTAAAGTTCTATTTACAACCTTAGTTTGACCATCAGTTTGTGGATGACAAGTAGTAGAATACAACAATTTGGTTCCTAACTTAGTCCACAACACTTTCCAAAAATAACTTAAGAACTTCACATCCCTATTAGAAGCAGCAGTCCACGAAATACCATGCAAACGCATAACCTTCCTAAAAAAAAGATTAGTTATATTTGTTGCATCATCAATTTTATGGCAAGGAATAAAATGTGCCATCTTTGAAAATCTATCAACAACAACAAATATAGAGTCCCTACCCCTTTTTGTCCTAAGCAAACCCAAAATGAAATCCATGGATAAATCAACCTAAGGTTCATTAGGTACAGGTAAAGGGGTACATAATCCACATGGTTGAACCTTAGATTTAGCTTGCCTACATTGAATGCATCGAATACATACTCTTTCAACATCTTTGCATATATGAGGCCAAAAGAAATGTTCATGTAGTATGTCAAGTATCTTAGTAATCCCAAAATGCCCCATCCATCCCCCACTATGTGCTTCGCACATGAGTAACTCTCTTAAAGAACAAACAGGCACACACAATTCATTTTCCTTAAATAGAAAACCATCATGCCTGTAAAACTTTTTAAAAACAACATGTTCACATGCATCATACACATTAGCAAAATCGGCATCAATTGCATACATTTCTTTTATATGCTCAAATCCCAACAACTTAGAATTGAGTGTAGAAAGTAATATATACCTGCATGTCAAGGCATTAGCCACTATATTCTCTTTGCTTTGCTTGTGTTGTATCACATAGGGAAAAGTCTCTATGCATTCCACCCACTTGGCATGCCTCTTATTCAGCTTTCCTTTCCTCTTCAAATGTTTCAAGGACTCGTGATTAGTATGAACCACGAACTTTTTGGCCAAAGATAATGTTGCTAAGTCTCAAGTGCTCTCACCAAAACACATAGCTTGCATCAAAACAGCACCTATACCAATATCAGAAGCATCACATTCGATTTCAAATGTTTTAGAAAAATCTAGTAAAAGAAGTAAAGTTGCAAAACTTGACTTATCTTTTAAGGTGTTGAATGCAATTTCTTATTCTTCTCCCCATTTAAATCCCACATCTTTCTTGATGATCTCAGTTAAAGGAGCAGTAATATTGCTGAAATCTTTCACAAACCTCCTTTAAAACTAGCTAGGCTGTGAAAACTTCTCACTTCGATGATTGTTGTTGGTGTAGGCCAATCTTTGATGGCCTTTACTTTCTCCTCATCAACTTCCACGTCCTAGGCACTAGCAGCAAATCCAAGAAATAAAACTCTATCTATGCAGAAGGTGTACTTTTTCAAGTTAGCATATAGTTTTTCACTCCTCAAAACTTCAAGCACATTTCTTAAATGATTGAGATGATCATGTAAGCTCTTACTGTACACTAAAATGTCATCAAAATAGACAACCACAAACTTGCCAATGAATGCACGTAATACATGATTCAAAAGACGCATAAAAGTGCTGGGTGCGTTAGTTAATCCAAAAGGCATGACTAACCACTCATACAAACCATACTTTGGTTTAAAAGCTATTTTCCACTCATCTCCCTATTTCATGCAAATTTGATAGTAACCACTTTTCAAGTCAATTTTAGAAAACACAGTGGAGCAATGTAATTCGTCTAACATATCATCTAACCTAGGTATGGGATGTGGATATTTTACCATTATTTTGTTGATTGCTCTACAATCAACACACATGTGCCAACTCCCATCTTTCTTAGGAACAAGTAGCATAGGTACAGCACACGGACTCATGCTTTCTCTAATGTGCCCTTCCTCCAACAACTCCTCTACTTGCCTATATTTTACTTCTATAGGCCAAATGGTTGGGAATGGTGTCTCCCAGTACAAAATTAATCTGATGTTTGATGCCTCTAATGGGTGGCAAGCCCATTGTCATCTCCTTATGAAAGACATCAGGATACTCTTGCAAAAGAGAAACAACATAACTAGGCAAAATAGGGTTAGGGTCAATCATATTCAGAAATGTCTCCTTGTACATGAGTACAATGAGAGATTTCCATTCATGAAAAACACTCCTAAACTCTAATTTTTGCATATAAACTCACTCTCTTTTCTCTTTTTTTGTTGCTCCTTTGAATTTTTCTTCACATTTTCTCTCATTTGGGCCATTATTTTTCTTTTATTTTTGACCTCTTTTCCCTTAATTTTTTTATGCTCTACATTTGGATTGCCTTTGATCCCTCTTTCTTCTTGGGCCTTCGTTGATTCCTTCAATTTCATTTGATCTTTATGGACCTAGTTGAGTGTCAATGGTGCTAGTGTGATTTTTTGGCCTCCTAGGACAAATGCATATCAATTTGGTATCCATCATGCATCACTCTTCTATCATATTGCCAAGGTCTACCCAACAACAAATGACCTACATGCATTGGAACTACATCACACAACACTTCATCTACATGTTTACCAATGGAGAATGACACCATAACCTATTTGTTCACCTTGATCTCCCCACACTCATTTAACCATTGCAGCTTATATGGTCTAGGATATTTCATGCAATGCAATCCCAATTTCTTAACCAAAGTAGTGCTAGCCACATTTGTGCAACTACCCTTATCTATGATTAAACTGCCCACCTTACCATTAATGTGGCATCTAGAATGAAAAATGTTTTCTCGTTTTTGACTTGCAAACTGAGAGCATGCCCAACGACTAATGCATCTCCATTTGCAGGATATTCCACATCATTGCAATCCTCTAATAGTGGTGTGGAGCCATTATCACGGTCACTTTTAGATTCTATGGTCCCATCTTCCCTCATAAGCATGACCTTTTTATTGGGACATTAGGATGCAATATGTCCAACTCCCAAACACCTGAAATATTTTGTATTTCTGTGCCACTTAGATTGAGTATTAGAGTTACCTTTTTCTCCATAGTTGTTGTTCTTGTCCTTAGATTTATCTTTGAAGTCATTGGTCTTATTTGCAACTTTGTCTTCTTTTTTAGACCAATTAAACTTTCATGAAGAAGGATCCAAACTTCCATGTATTCTATATTTGGTTGCTTATTTTTGTTTGATTTGCCTCTCCACTTTCATAGCCATACTCACCATATCTTCCATCTCTACATAATGTTGCAATTCCACCACATTGGCTATTTCCTTGTTCAACCCATTCAGAAATTGTGCCATGGTAGCCTCCCTATCCTCCTCAACATTGGCTCGAATCATGGTTATCTCCATTTCTTTATGATAGTCTTCTACACTTTTAGACCTTTGGGTAAGGCCTTGTAGGTGTTGGTATAGCTCCCTGTAGTAAGAGCTTGGCACAAACTGCCTTCTCTTGATGGCCTTCATTTCTGCCCAAGTATTTATGAGTCTCTTCATGTTACGGCGCCTATTCAATATGGTTTGGCCCACCAAACAAGAGTATAATCAGTAAACTCTACTGCCGCAAGTTTTACATTTTTTTCTTCAAAATAGTTATGGCAAGCAAATACAAGCTCCACCTTCCTCTCCCATTCAATGTACAAATCAGGATCGTTCTTCCCTTGAAATGGTGGTATCTTCATTTTAATGCTTCCCATATTTCTATCTACTCCATCTCCAGCCCCTATGATCCCACCTATTGTTTCTTCTTCAATCATCCTTAACACCTATAGCTCTTCTCAAACTACCCGTGGAGGCCATGTCATCATTATCCCATTCTTCCTTTTCAAAGGTATCAAATTCTTCATTTTGAGATTCCAAAGACTGCCGATTCTGCCGCCTTGCATTTGGTACTTGCATGGGTTCGGGAAATCGAAGATTTTGCCTCCTTGTATTTACCATTTGCGCAGATTGTCCTCTTTGCAACACAATGATGCGATCCTCTTGTTTATCCATTTTATCTCTGATTTCTCCAAACACCACATTTATGCATTCAAATTGTTGTTGTATGGCTTTCAAAGTAAAGGACAGGTTTCACTTGCTTTTCTTCCTTTCCTGGTTGTGAGATGGTGAAAATCCTACGAAAAGAAGATTAAGATAGTCCTGACTCACTTCCTTATGTGTATGCACTCAAGGGTATCACAATCACTTGTGTATCACTCAATTAAAGGCTTCTTCCCTATAATATACTCACTCACTCTTGCCTTTTACCTCTCAAGAATGCCTTTTGTGGGTTCTAGAATAGATTTGCAAGAACAACTCAAGGTAATACCAATATGCCTCAATTTATATTAGGAAGGAATTGCAGATCTAGTATTTTGAATATCAAAGATTTAGAAAAGATAAAGAAAGAATAAATTAGGACACAATAAGGAGAGAACAAGAGTTTGAATATTGAACTAAGAAATCAATAGAGAATTATTGATTTGGCAAAATTTGGAAATAGTATCTCTAATTGATTGATCTACAGAATCCTCAATTCAGGTTAGGAAGGAATTGCAGATCTACTAATTTGAACATCAAAGACTTAGGAAAGATAAAGAACGAATAGATTAGGAAATAACAAGAAGAGAACAAGATCTTGAATATTGATCCAAGAAATCAACAAGAAATTATTGATTTGGCAGAATCTAAAAATAGTATCTTTGATTGATTAATCTGCAAAATCGTCAAAAGAAACCCTAGAACATCCCCTTTGACTTTTTTTCCTTTCTTTTCTTTTTTGTAACTTGTGGGGCTGAAAATTCTACTCCAAAGAAACCCTAGAATGTCTTCTTTGAGTATTTTTTTTTTGTTTGCATTAGTTTCTTGTGATTTAGTCATCTCCAAAAAGCTCAAGGAGACAAAACAAGGGATGTTGGACCAAGAATTTGAGAAAGACGCATGGACCAAGGGAGAAGCTTCAAATGAGAATCTAAGGCTAGTTAATATACTTGGGGCGTGTGCAGAGAACTTTGAAGTGTGTCAAGAGGCAAATTAGGCCCGAAATTATATTATTAATAAGGCCCAATTATGTTTTTAAGTGTACCATGTGGATGGCATGTGGACTTATTAAGTTATGTTAATTTGGGCCTTGCTAATTAAATCTGTTGGGTTATTTTAAAAATGGGCCTTAGACTTGTTTATGTTAATTTGGGGCTTGTTAACTAACTTTGTTAGGTTATTTTAAAAATGGGCCTTAAACTTGTTTAATGAAGGCCTCATGTCTTTAATTTGTTTAGATTGGGGTTTCATTTATTTGGAGAGCATATAAAAGGCCCCTTTCTCATGTATGGGAGACAACTAGGCTTTCATTCTTCAAGAACAATTGTGTTATTTCTCTAGAGAGGATTCAGCCATCTAAGGTTTTGCAAGATCTTGAGATTTATTCAAGTGTAAACCTTATGGCTTCAATTCAATTTTATCAATAAGGTATTCTAAGTTCATGAAATTCTTCTTTTTATTAGGTTTAGAATTCAAATATGGAATTTGATTAAGGGGATTAGGGTTCTTGATCACTTGATTTGGGGGTTTCAAGATTCATAGCTTGGGGTTACTGCATCAGTAGGCTTGAGTCCCGTATAAGGTGACGGGGCCGCGAATATGATGTGCACTTTGAGATTGGGATGCCAAGGGCTTAGCCGGCAGCCTATGGGCCGTAGTGTCCAGGAAGTGCCTTGGGTCTGGTGATGAGGTTGGGATGTCAGGGGCTCAGCCGACGAATGGTGGGCCGTAGTGTGTGGGGGGTGCCTTGGGTCCAATGATGTGATATGATGATTGGTTATAATGGCACTTTCACATGTATGTTTTAATGTGTTACTGCTCACTCTGTGTGTATATATATATATATATATATGTATGTATAGTTTTGACATAAGGTGTGATACACATCCCAACATGCATAGATTATGTATTATACGTACTTACTGAGTTTTGTGACTCACATTTTATAAACATTCTAGATTTGGCTTGTGGTTCTTGCCTTGTTTGGTGTGCCAAAGTTTGAGTGTGGATCAGCGGACTAATTGATGTACGAGCATATTTATTTTGTGTCTCTTTTACCTTGTACTCTAGAGTTGCTCTTTCATACTCTTAGATAAGATCCTGTATTGTGGAGACTAGATATTGTATGATGATTTATATTTATTTGATGAGATAAGTATTTTGGAATGGATTGGTGTGATGAGGTTTACTAGAGTTGATGGACCCTAATGCCGGTCATGAACTCAGGTTTGGGCCATGACGTATCGATTATTGGTATCAATTTATCTTTTTTTTTTTATATAAATTTATTGTTATGTGTCATTCACTCTCTATTGATTAGTTAGACTGGCCGAATATGAGAATGGAGGCATGGATTGAAGCTCTAGAGAGAATGATATATGCTATGGAAGCTAGAGTGGAAGTGAAGTTGGATGCCCTGTTGAAAAAGATAGACAAGCAACTCAACCATTTCTTTCGACGCGTCAAAACCTAAGAAACAAATCTTGTCAAGGGTTTTCCTGCACTTCCTAGCTTGCTGGGGCCATACTCTTTCAATTCGGCCATCACATCTATTTCAATTCCATTCTCGGCTATCTCACCCACCCGACCACCACAAAAGGCTCCTTATTCATCAACTTCCACAAAAGGCTCCTTCTTCATCAACTTCCCTGCCCACAATGCCCATTTCCATTCCATCTTCTGCTATCTCCCCCACTCCACCACTATACAAAACTCCTTCTTCCTCAACTTCTCTAACACCAATTGTCACATCCATTTCCTTGTATTGAGCTAGGTGTGGGAGCAGGATAACAACCAACCTACAACCATGGCAGAAATCTGGCAATATACTGACTATTGTGATGCTTTTATTCTGTTAACCTATAACCTATATGTCTTGTATTTCATAATATATGTATGCAATACTCATTGCTCAACATGCAACAATAAAATCATAATATCACTTGGCCATAAAGCCACCTAAACCTGTAGACTATAGCAATAATATATGCATACATAGCAGGTATTAAACTGAGGTGCATAATCAACTAGTTTTTGTTTACGTTACACCACACACATAAATATGTACGCTCAAGCTGTCTAAATTTATACATATAACATCTAACTACAAAAATATCTTACAATGGCAAAATCCCATAATAATATCCTTGGAGATCTAGCTCTTACCTTTTCTACTACAAATGTGCTGTCATTGAGTGTTATACAAAGTAAGCGGGTTACAAATCTAGCTATGGATCTGTAAGGGAGAAAGAGTGAGACAAAAGTTCCAATGAATAGCATATAGACTAATCTTAACAAATAGTCATGTTTTGTACTAAAATGATAACAAGTATATTTCTGTAAAAATTTGAAAAGCAATAAAGGTGTCAAAGCAATTGACAATAAGAAAATCATATCTCTGTTATAAAGCCAAGTCATAAAGCATGAAACAATGGAATCATAATCATACAACAGTTATAAAGAATCATGGAAAATCATCAAATCCATAATGGATAACCTTATGTGTAGCTCTTGTTGGATGTGCACAACCAACAATGTCTTGGGGCAATAAAATATGAAAAATCATAAAATACAATTTGGCCCAAAAGGTCAAAACATGCTAGCCACTTCGGCACTATGTAACCTACACCAAGGGTTGCCACTATTTCCTAGGTTAGATTGACAAAGTCTATAGCCTCTGGAATCCCTTACCAGATTCATAACGTGTAATATATAATGTCATACATATAAAACTACCACTTGCCCAAGGTGGCTACTTGACGTTTAAGTCTAATGTTGAGGCACAAAGCATCATAAACATCTCATTAAATTAACATAACAAAAATCAAAATATAACTAAGCTATTTCCATTTTCTTAGTATCAGTATACAAGTGGTTTTAGAATAGTATTTGTTTGTTGTAAAACATATTTTTAGAAAATAACTAAAGTTAAGAAGATGCTACTCACTATATAAAATCTCTATTTGAAACTTTGGAGCTAGGGTTTCTGTGTTGAGTTTGACCTTGTCTTTTTATCCTATATATTAGACACATGCATATGTAAGCAATATACCTCAAATATAAAATGAAAATGCATGCCTAACATAATTTTATTAGCACAGGCTTTACTCCTCTCTGTCCTTAAATTTTTGTGTTTTCTTATTCTTTTCCTTTCTTAACTTTAATGTCCTCTCTATCCTAATCCTTTTCTAGAACCATTTCATGATGAAAAACTTATTTTCTAAAACATTTAGTTTACTGAAAATTTTCCAGCTTGCACTTAGATTGCAGAAGTACGTATTTTCAACCAAATTTTGTCTTTTCCTTCTTATTTAATTTGTGCTCTCTCTTAAGTTCATTTTGGTCATTCTAGTCACATAATTTCATGCCCTTATGGAGCCCATTTCCCTCTCCAAAACAGCTCCTCAAAGCTGAAATTTTCCAGCTTACATCCTATGGTTTCTTAGTTAAGTTTTAGGTTGCATAGTTGCAATTTGGCTCTAGTTTGACACCTTTTTCTAATCTTATTCCTTAGTTGGTTTGGTACACTCCCTAACCTACTTGTTAAACCTTAATTTGGACCCATTTTATGCCCCCAAGGTGTTTGGACAACATGCTTCCTCTGTAGGAAATTGTGCAGAAAATTTTTGCATCTTATCTTCTTTTCTAATTTCCATTTTAATGTAGTTTTCTTCGTTTTCCTTGAACCAAATTCATCTCTCATCTCTATTCCAAATTTATTTCCCTTGTTTTCCCTATTCTTACTCCATTTCCAGCCCCTCAACCTCATCAAAAATCAGCATTTAAACCCTAGAAACATCTAAGATTTTAAGCAATTACAAGATGCACACCTTGTATTAATTTTTTTATAATGCATGTTTTTCTCTCTCATGAGGTTCGGCCAACCCCCTGTTTCAGCACCTTAACCCCCTTCAAATATTTATAAAATCTCATAAAAACATCAAACCAATCAAAGTAACTTCAATCTTAAACTAATTCTAGCAAAATTTTGCAATTTGGCTCTCAAATACCCCCTCGAGGGTTTCGGCCCTGTTGTAATTTTAGTAGCCTATTTGCCTCTAAAAATAGAATGTGAGATGTAGATATAGAAGAATAACATGTTTTCTTGCTTAATTTCTAGAGGAGATGGAAAGAAATTACATAGGACATAGGCTTAGTCGAATTTCTCACCTTGGTTTCCCTTTGCTTTTCTTCCTTTCCCTTTTCTTTCTTCTTTTCTTGTTTCTTCCTCGTGCTTTGGCTCACACAAGAACAAGCTATGCCCTGGGGAGGGAGGGGGTTTATATATGCCCCCTTGTGTAAGTTGTCAGCTTGGCCAACTTTCACCACCCCCCCTAATTACCTCTTGACCCTCCAACTTTTCATTAGTTACTTTTTGGTCCTCTAACTCTTAGAATTTGACTTTTAGCCGCTAGAAATTTTAGAAAACTTCCTTTTAATCCCCTCCAACATAAGCCTCAAATAAGAATAATTTTATATCTATTTGACTTACATCGATTTCACCAAATTCTTATAAATCTTTTATTTACATTTAAACTTTTTTTCACTAATTCTCTTGTTTCCTTTCCTAATCAAATTTCCAATTTCCTTCCTTATGCTTTGCTTAATATCTATTAATGCATCCTAAGATCTTTTTCCTCTCTTAGGGTTGTAGACAAGCAAAAAAATTAAATTTAAGACAATTTCCCCTTAGAGTTTAAATCATAAGTTATACATGTCATATGCAAGACAAATTGTACTATCATAAATACATGTTTGCTTAATATGCAATGCAACCTAAGGGAATCTAGGGTTGGATTGTCACACCAATTCCACTAACCTTGCACACCATTGATTAATATATCTTGGACAATGCTCACTACTGAGTTGATTAAGCAGTATGATGACCGATAAGCTAGCAATCCATTTAAACAGTTAGCTGCACTCCTCCAATTCCAATGTCTTCAATCGTGCTTGTTTCACGCGACAAAACCATCCCTATTTTCCATTGCTGATGGCTTAGAAGGGCGAGCCATTGCAGGAGGCAACTTCGGTTGATCGCAATCATTTTTTTCAGCAATTTCATGGATTTTTCCTTGAGGTCAAGGTGATTCTTTAAGTGCTCAAAATTGTTACAAATAAGAATGGTGAAGAGATAATGATTGAGTCTATTTAGAATTCAGATAGGGATTGAATTGTTTAGAAATAAGAATATATATTGAATTGACTTTATTTTTATTCTTCTTATGAATTAGAATAAATAAGAATATATATATATATATATATATTGACTGTAGGAGTAGGGTGAGGTTATTGAGACTTTATCAATTGTTTTAGCTATAGGCTTGGTTTGGGGGAGTTTAACTCTTTGGGGGTGTCGATTATTGATATCGATTTATCTTTTTTATTTAATTTGTTGTTAGCTACCACTCAATCTCTATCAATTTTATCATTATATTTTAGTTCTTAAATTTTTTTTTCCATTTAAAACAATCTTTCAACATTACTTTTCTTTTATTTTAAACTATCAACTCTTCCAACTTTAAATTTATTTTAATTTTATTTATAAATTTCTAATTTATTTATAAAATTGCTTCAATAAATGCAGAATTAAAAAAATGTAGGGTCATTATATGTACTACTAAAACAAAAAATTTCCCCTACTCCTTATAAGCTTTGCTCTTCCAAACCCAACAACATGTATGTTTGGGGTTTGTAACTAAGGAACAAATCATAAAAGTAAATTAACTGCTTATCCTTCTGTTAATATTTTAAAAGAAAGAGATCAATTCTAAATGGAGGTAGGCTTGTTCAAGGTTCATGAATGGGCTTAGATCAAAATTGAACCGCTAGCTCTTGTCCTTAAAAATTATGAACCGATATTGAAACCATGAAAAATGATCCGATTCTAGTTCTGAGACTTCACAGTTCTAGGCTAGTCCAGGTTTCGAGCCTTCACAATTTTGGTTCTAGTTCTAGATGGTTTTGGTTCAGGCCAATTCCAAGTCATGGTTTCGATTTTGGTTTAATCGAAAAAATTTAGACATTATATTTTTCAAATGTTATAAATATTTTATTTTTTCACTTTTTTATCCATAAGGTATTACAACTCTTGATAATATTTTAAGTTCCTATATTAGAGAATGTCCTTGGTTAATGACTAGATTTTTTTTAGCTATTTTACTTGGAAAGTTTCAAATTACAATGCATTAATTTTTTCAATTCTATATACACACTTCAAAAGTTTAAAAACAAATTGAACAATAAAATAACTATTCGTCTAAAAATGTAGTAGCTTTAAATTTGTACTAGTGATGTCATTCCCACCAGTAGGTACCCAATTTGGATAATTATAAAAATAGAATTCTTAACGGTAACTTCATGTTAAGAAGTTACCCTACTTTTATTTATTTTATTTTTTGTTACAATAAATGTAAAGAAAAATAATTTTAAATTTTATTTCATATAAAATATAAATATATTTCAATCACTTATATTTTTCTTAATAATGTTACTTTATTTTTCATATATTTTTCTTAAATTAGAATTTATGTAGTGAAAGAAATTTTTGTTTATTCTGGGTATTTATATTTAAATTCATGACATAATTTTTTTATGTAGGAATTTATATTAAATTAGTGGTAAAGAATAAAAACAATTATTTTAACTATATAAAAACTTAAAATAGTGAAATTAAATTTTAAAAAATATGAATTTTATATTTTTGTTAATTAATGTGTTTAAAATAAATTATATATATAAAAGTAAGTCTTTTTATATCTTTAAAAAATAGATTGTATGAATTTATATCTAAAAATAAAATGACAGTCTTTTTGTATCTTAAAAAAATAGAAAAATAATTTTTTCACAGTTAGGTTCACAGTTCAATCCTCACAATTCCAATTCCAAAAATTAGAAACCTTAACCAACTGAAAAGGCTATCGATTCAAAATTAAACCGGACCAGAATTGAATAATCTAATCAAGTTTGATTTTTTTATAGTTCAGTCCAAGGTGGTTTATAGTCTAAACTAGAACCATGGATAGGGCTAGATGAAGGTGGAAGTAGAATCTTTTAGCCCACTTGGATGGGCATTTTTGCCCCCCAAAAAAAGCACTTCAAAATAAACTATTTTTGTAAGCTCCTGGAAAAAACAAAAGCAGAAAAAATCAGTTTTTGCTTTTTTTTAAATGTTATTTGAAACAATTTCTAAAAATGGCTTCTAGAATAGAAGAAAGGAAAAATTAATTTTGGATAAAAATATCCCTCACATAATTTCACAATCACAATTTTATCCTCACCATTTTTTCCATGATTCTCTTTCTTCCCAGCACAGCCCCACTATTTGACCACAGCTTTTCTACTATTTGGTCATTGTCGATTTCCCTTGGTTTCTGACTGACAAAGATCACTGTCGATTTCCTTCTTCCCACTTCCCTCTAGACTACTAACTAGCTCCACAAGTTCCTCGATTTCCCTCTTTCTTCTTCCCTTTGGTTTGCCGCTCGAATTGATCTGCAAATAACACAATAGCCAATTTGGTGTGGCACGATGGGAGTTGCAGACAATAGTGGCTCGGCAATTTGGACTTGAGAAGCAGAGGAAACTAAACGAGGGAGATTTGAGAAGAGAGAGAGTGCGAGGGGATTTGAGAAGGGAGGACATAGGGGATATTTGCAGACGACTGGCCAAGGAGAAATGGAATAAATGGGTTCCCGTAGCGGTTGAAATTTATTTGCAGTAAAGGCCTTGTTGAACTATTTGATTTCTGACTAACAAATTGATTTTAAGTTCATAAATATTGAAATATTTAAAGTTGTTAAAATTTCTAAGGTTAGAGGTCAAAAGTTCTTTAGATCATTTGAAATTTTAAGATCAGAGGTCTAAAATTTTGATTTAGGAATTTCTAAACCTTCAAATTATAAGTTTTGTGATTGGATCATTTAAATTTTTTGAATAAAATTATAAAATCTTCAAAATTTTTATTTTTGAAAACTTTAAAATTTAAAATAATTGCACCAAAATAACCCCTTTACAATCTAATTTTGTGGACATGCAAGGATATTTTTAAAGCTAGTTAGGCAAAAATGGACTTTTACATAAAAATTAATCTCCTGAAAACCAGCTTCCATATGGAAATTAGTCTCCAAAAACCGGCAGAAATATGTTGCTAGTATAAAAAAGCCTACCCTTTCTCTTGGGACAAATTATATTAGATTAAAACAACTATATCATATTATAATGAGGCGTCCATTGCAAAAGTTTTATTAACCAAACATTTACACTGACACATGGTCACTTAAATTGCGCCGCAGATCATCCAATAGTTCCTAGCTTGCTTTAACAATTCGTTTTTTTCTTTTTGGGTACCGGGGTTGTTGTTTGAGGCGGGAATTCTGAATTTTTGCATTTCACGTACATAAAAATTTAATGAACTTGAAGGATGTAGATTAAGATTTAAGGAGCCTCTTTTTAATAGTGTTAAAGGTATACACTTCTATTTTTAAAATTAAAATTTTAAAAATATTGTTGTATTAAACTATACTTTAAGAGTATATACTACCAAAAGTAGAGGATAATTTATTTTTATATAATTTTTTATAAGTTTTATCATATAATTTTTTATAAATAAAAATTATTTAATTATTAATTTTAATAATAATTAAAATTAAAATTTGAGATCTTGATTATCAAAAAAATATAAATTATGTCCAATATCTTGCAATAGCGGAGCTTGATTAAATTGTTTGAGGGACCAAAGTATATATAGGTTTAAGATTTAGAAAAGCAAATATATATATATATATATATATGTCTAATTGAAGTTTTTGCCTCTTCTAAATGCACATATCTAACTACTAATAATAAAAAAATGTATATGAGTTCAAGGATAATAAGAAAAAATACAAGTAGAAAAAGGCAAGCGGAAGAAAAAATTTGACAAGAGTAAGTATGAAGAGTCAATAAGTAATTGTCACGACCCAAAATTAGATACGTGACCAGCGCAAGAGTCAAAATAAATCCCAACCCTGCAAACATAACAGCAATACAGATTTTAACTAAATTGATAATCTGATATAAAACAAAAGGTAAACCAACTCATAATAACTGAATTGTTAACATAAAACACATAAAACCTGTCTAGAGTCAAATGGAGCATACTAAAATCTCAGGAGTACAAAGTTTGACAGAAACTAAGTAGCTAACTCTGAAATCTATACTAAATCAGCTAAGAATACGGATTCCTCTCAGATAATAGCATCCGTCGGACTAGTGAACTCAAAATCTAGAAAAAAAAATATGGGGTGGTCAATAGATCCAGTGAATAATAACATGTATTTATAAGAATAAATGACATATATAACATTTAAGATCAGAACATTTTGCCATTTAACAAATCTCTTACATTTTTCTGAAACCTTATCATATAACAACTCCTTTACAGATATCGGAAATCTTTCAATGTAAAAGATCATTTTCATATATCAGAAAAACTTTTCTATATAACAATTCATTCATAGATATCAGAAATCAGAATTTTAAACCTAAACATTTCCATAATTTAGGGAGTTCGTAATCTTGAACATAACATATATCAGGAAACAGAACGGCATCACACAGTTAATTGATAATTAGGACGACGACACACAGTCAGCCCATATAATCGAATCAGAAGGTGGCATCCTCATATGCCCATATAAGCATGTAATCCAAAACTGAACATCTAAGGCTACTCTCAGTTTGCCAAAAAACAGGATGCCAGCATATCAGTCATGCCGATAAACAGAAATCAGAAACTAGCGTACTCATATGCCCACATACATATACAAATCTCGCATGTATCTACTACCATCACCCCTGCTAGATGGGGACCCTGTGTAGGGTGCATGTAGTCTAACGTATATTGCCATTAGCTGCAATGTTCTAGATTTTGAACTCCCTTTAAAACAGATTTCCAGAAATATTAGAACAATCTAATAGAAATTTTCCAAACTTCAAAAAGAATCAGTTTAACATAGTTTTCCATGTACAGAGTCAAAGACAATTTAACAGATATTAATTTCCAAACCATTTTAGAAATTTCATACATGTCACTTGTTATACAATTTAATAGAATTTAATTAAAATTTTTAGAAAAAAACAGATATATAACATAAAACCAAATTTATTTCAAATATGGATAGCAAAAAGGCTCATAAATACACATTATTACTCACAGAATGACAGAATCGAGAAATCCAATATCTGACAACACGAGCTCAACTAGAATCATACAATCAATCTAAAATCATGAAATAATAATATAATTCAATTTATGTTTCTAATAATTAATAAAATAAATTTCCTAATCACGAAACCAAATAAAAGTCTACGTTTTCGTGCCCAAACCCATACTACGGTCACTAAGGTCTTGAACCAGTCAAATAAATCATGAACCAAGTATTAAAGTCATAACCCAATCTCTCAAAATATCAAAACTAGTTTATTTAAACCCAAAACTATTATTTAATGTAATAAACCGATCATGAACCGGGCATTATAAGGCTGGACCGGCCATGAATTAATCATTAGAAAGGTGAACCGGCCATGAACCGGACTTTAAATCACTGAACCAGTCATAATTCAATTTCTAAAACACTGAACCGGCCTTGAACTAGTCTGAGAATCACTGAACCGGCCTTGAATTAGTCTGAAAACCACTGAACCGGCCCTTTATATGCTAAACCAGTCGGTTTGATGCTTAATTTCCCTTGAACTAGGCTTAAAACAGTGTTATTTTCATTGAATCGGAATTAAACTAATTAATTTAATTGTTTATCTAATTTATTTTGCTTCAAACAGAAATAAACCGGTCAAAACCCATGTGAACCAGCCATTTTCCTTTTATTCCTTTATTTTTTTCTTATTTCTCCTTTTTTTTTTTAACACTTTCTATTTCTGGATTATGGGCTTGGGTTTGTCCAAACCCAACAACAGCCCAGGGGGGCTGGCCCGCTACATCAACCCAACAGCTAAGCCCACTGTTTCATGGACTTGGCCCAAATAGAGGGCCGCAACCGATGTCCAAACCCAGATCATTTTGGGTTCTTTGTCCTAGCCCGATACATCCAGAACCAGAGAAGATTTGAAGACTAACCTGAAATCTTGAGGAACTTCTATGATCTACCTCTACGACAGTGACCAGAACAGACGGGCGATGACGGCTTCGTGATTAATTGACCAAAAAACTGCCTCAATTGGTAAGAACTTGGAATCAACGCTCGACTGATTACGTTAGGCAAAAATTGGTAAAATCTTCGATTTTAGCTCTCAATCTCAAGTAATTATGTTGGGGTTTTAATTCTTTATTCCCCAGAGCACCTATCTATTCCAAGATTTCATATCAATCTCCTCCAATTTGTGTGAATCTTGGAGATTTATGGTCACGAGATCCGGATGAATCCGAGATCTACGAAATCTGAAATTTCTGATATTTTATCAATTTAGTCCTTAGTTTTCCTAATTTGCTTGATTTAGTTCGTAACTGTTTTAATTTATTTGATTTGGTCCCCCTTAAGTTTTTTTTAAAAAATACCCCAAAATTTTAGGGTATTACAGTTTTACCCCCTTAAAAAATTCGGTTCCCGAATTTTAATAAAATAAAGTAACAATTTGCCATGTGTCTCTAACCACTCTATTAGGAATCTGCAGTGCCTTTCATATAGAGTTTCGAAAAGTACTGTATGATAGCTGATATTATAAGCCATTATAAAACTACCAATACTAACTTTAGTTACCCCCGAGGTCCATCTCCCAAATCCTCATCATGTCTGTGTATTTTCTGTTATTCAGTTTAAATTGAACTTAACTTATACCTATGCCTAGCCTAGATAGGTCACCCGGCAAAGGTAGCTACAAAAAGGTCTCCTTAATATAACCAAATATCATATCACATTTCATGGTGCGTAGATATATGAAAGTAAGTGGATCTGGATTCGCATAATAATTTACTTAAAAGGGTACTCGATTTGACGTACCAGTCATTCTTGCATCAGATGCTTGAGTGTCTTGACTAGTCAAAGCATATATTCGTGCCTAACCTCTCCCAGTCTGGCAGCGTCCTCTATCTCCAGATCTCTACCCTAGTGCTTGAACTTGCTGATCGGGAATCGATGGTGCTGTTTGATCTGGCTGTACTATCTTCTGATCGTCATCCTTTTGTATCAACGGACAGTTCCTGAGTCCATGTCAAAATTTACCACATCGATAACAGGCACCAGTCTCCATACGACATTGTCCCCAATGACCCCTCCCACATGTACGACAAGGTTGGGCATCCTAATGTTGCGGTGCAGATCTGTATTGCCCCGACTGCATCACACACCCCTTTTCTATAATCAAAGTCAAGATAGCTACAGACAATAATCCAAAATGTGCAGGTTCGGTTGCCAGTTATGCTGAGAACCCGAAAACCCTGATCCTTTATATGAACATTGACCACCACCGTATGATCCTAAGGTCCTAATCTTCTTACTTGTTTCCTTAAATGTATTTTGCTCCAAATCTCTAGCCTCGATCGCTTGGGCTGCATCCACTATCTTGGCATACGTGTATTTCCCCATCTGTGAAGCCAATTCTCGGAATAGGGGTGCCACCAATCCTCTAATAAATCTTTTGGCCTTCATATTCTTATCCACTACCAAATGTGGGGCATACCGGGATAGATGATTAAAATGAGCATCATACTCTGAAATTATCATATCAGATGTCTGTCGAAGGCACTCGAACTCTATTGCCAATTGACCCCTTTTATTTGCTGATAAAAATCTGTCCATGAATGCACTCATGAACTTTTCCCATGTCATCGATGTTGCCTCCTTAGGTCTCCAAGACACTGTGGTCTTATACCAGGACTGAGCCAAGTCATATAGTCTACATACAACTAATTCCATGTGCCTAGGATTGGAGCATTTCATCACTTCAAATATAACCTCCATCGAATCTATAAAGTGTTGTGGATCCTCGGTAGACCCCATTCCGAAGAAAGTAGGTGGCTTAAATTTGAGAAAGTCTCGAACCTAGTTCTCAAGGACATTCTCTCACTGATATTGTCCTGAAACTGTCTGTACCATACCGGTGTTATTTTGGATCTCCTGTCTTCTGTGAATTGACTCATGTCCCATCCCTAAGGGGATTTCTCGAGTCCTTTGAATTGAACTCAGCTGATCACCTATATCGACCTCTAGGACTCCTGGACCTATATTTATCGGAGTCCCAGTTCTCCCTTATTCTAGTATCCTTTCCATTAGAGCGATCATAGTCTGCTGGGTCCCTTGAATGCCGAGTTGGACCTCGGCCAACCTGTCCAAATTACCGATGGATCGGGTAGCCTGATAAGGCTCTGCCAACCTACCTCGACTGGTCGTCCTCCCACGACCTCTTCCTCTTCCTCTAGTTCCACCTCGGCCTCTCCCTCGTGCTATGGTGAGGGCAATATCTGATGTGAAATTTGAGGGGGTCATGATCTATCTCGTGGCATCTCTGGAATTACAAATCCCTCATTCTTGGGATCGTGGACTAGGTTCTCATGCGGAGCGTCCATCTATCAAGAGATCATAGACAACATATAAGAAAAGTAACTCTAAAGGTAAGATTCAATTAGCAAACGAAATCAGAGAATAGAAAACTTCTACTCGCCCATTTGTAGCGTCTCGACTACGCATGTGGCCAGTTCACAATCATAATTAGGACTCTACAGATGAACGATTGCTCCATGGGCCACAGAAAACCTAAAGCTCTGATACCATCTTTGTTACGACCCGAAATTGGATACGTGATTGGTGCAAGGGTCAAAATAAATCACAACCCTGCAAGCCTAACAGAAATATGGATTTTAACTAAACTGACAATCTAATATAAAACAAAAGGTAAACCAAGCCATAATAGCTGAATTGTCAACATAAAACACATAAAACCTATTTGTACTCAAATGGAGCATACTAAAATCTCAGGAATACAAAGTCTGCTAGAAACTGAGTAACTAACTTTGAAATCCAAACTGAATTAACTAGGATACGGACTCTTCTCAGATAACAGGATCTGTCGGAGCAGTGAACTCAAAATCTGAAAAAAAATATGGGGTGAGTTGATAGATCCAATGAATAATAACATGCATTCATGAGAACAAAGTACATATATAACATTTAAGATCAAAACATTTTGTCATTTAACAAATCTCTTACATTTTTCTGAAACCTTATCATATAACAAATCCTTTACAGATATCGGAGATCTTTTAGTGTAACAGATCATTTTCATATATTAGAAAGACTTTTCTATATAACAATTCATTCACAGATATCAGAAATTAGAATTTTAAACCCAAACATTTTCATAATTTAGGGAGTTCATAATCTTGAACGTAATATATATCAGGAAACAGAACGGTGACACACAGTCAGCCGATAGTTAGGACGGCGACACACAGTTAGGCCATAAAACCGATTCAGAAGGCGGCATCCTCATATGCCTATACAAGCATGTAATCCAAAACTGAACATATAAGGCAACTCTCAGTTTTCCAGAAAATAGGATGCCAGCATATCAGCCATGCCGATAAATAGAAATCAGAAACTGACATACTCATATACCCATATGCATATACAAATCTCGCATGTATCTAGCACCATCACCCCTACTAGATGGGGACCCTGTGCAGAGTGCATATAGTCATTAGTTGCAATGTTCTAGAGTCTGAACTCTCTTTAAAACGGATTTCCAGAAATATCAGAACAATCTAATAGAAATTTTCCAAACATTAAACAGAATTAGTTTTAACATAGTTTTCCATGTACAAAGTCAAACACAATTTAACAGATATTCATTTCCAAACAATTTCAAAAATTTCATGCATGTCCCTTATTATGCAATTTAATAAAATTTAATTAAAATTTTCAGAAAAACAAATATATAAGATAAAACCAAATTTATTTCAAATATGGAAAGCAAAAACGCTCTTAAATACACATTATTACTCACAAAATGACGGAATCAAGAAATCCAATATCTGACAGCACGAGATCAACCAGAATCGTATGATTAATCTAAAATAATGAAATAATAATATATTTCAATTTATGTTTCTAATAATTAATCAAGTAAATTTTCTAATCACAAAACCAAATAAAATTCTAGATTTTCGTGCCTGAACCCATACTATGGTCACTAAGGTCTTGAACCGATCAAATAAATCATAAATCAAGTATCAAAGTCATAACCCAATCTCTCAAAATATCAAAACCAATCTATTTAAACCCAAAACTATCATTTAATGTAATAAACTGATCATGAACTGGCCATTATAAGGCTGAACCGGTCTTGAATTAGTCATTAGAAAGGTGAACCGGCCATGAACTGGACTTTAAATCACTGAATCAGTTATAATTCAATTTTTATAAACTGAACTGGCCTTGAACCGGTTTGAAAACCACTGAACCGACCTAAAAAGGCACTGAACCGGCCCTTTATATGCTGAACTAGCCGGTTTGATGCTTAATTACCCTTGAACTGGGCTTAAAACAGTGTTATTTTCATTGAACCGGAATTAAACTAATTAA
Source organism: Thlaspi arvense (assembly GCA_911865555.2). NCBI lineage: Eukaryota > Viridiplantae > Streptophyta > Magnoliopsida > Brassicales > Brassicaceae > Thlaspi > Thlaspi arvense. The sequence continues at coordinate 22,848 of CAJVSB020000389.1, read as the reverse complement.
TTTAATTGTTTATCTAATTTATTCCGCTTCGAAATGAAAATAAACCAGTCAAAACCCATATGAACCGACTGTTTTTCTTTTATTCCTTTATTTTTTTTCGTATTTTTTCCTTTTTTTTTTATCACTTTCTATTCCTGGATTATGGGCTTGGGTCTATCCAAACCCAACAACAGCCCGGGGGGCTGGCTTGCTGCATCAACCCAACAGCCAAGCCCACTGTTTCATGAGCTCGGCCCAAACAGAGGCCCGCAACCCATGTCCAAACCCAGATCATTCCAGGTTCTTCGTCCTAACCCGATACATCCTAAACTAGAGAAGATTTGAAGACTAACCTGAAATCTCAAGGAACTTCGGTGATCTACCTCTACGACAGTAACCGGAACAGACAGGCAACGACGACTTTGTGATTAATTGACCTAAAAACTGCCTCAATTGGTAAGAACTTGGAATCAATACTCGATTGGTTAGGGCAGGCAAAAACTAGTAAAATCTTCGATTTTAGCTCTCAATCTTGAGTAATTATGTTGGAGTTTTAATTCTTTATTCCCTAGAGCACCTATCTATTCCAAGATTTCAGATCAATCTCCTCCAATTTATGTGAATCTTGGAGATTTATGGTCGTGAGATCCGGATGAATTCGAGATCCATGAAATTTGAAATTTCTGATATTTTATCAATTTAGTCCTTAGTTTTCCTGATTTGCTCGATTTAGTCCGTAACTATTTTAATTTATTTGATTTGGTCCCCTTAAGTTTTTTTTTTTAAAAAAAATACCCCAAAAATTTTAGGGTATTACAGTAATGGTAAATTGTGTCATAAGAATGCAAATAGATGCCGTTTATTATTTGTTTATTATTTTTTCAAATACTATTTTTGTATAATGTAAGTTTCACCTTTATATGTTGATTCTTAAAATATTTAGAAGTTGTTCTTTTATGATTTCAGATACACATGTTTATGTTTTTGAGGCCAAAATTTCAAAAGTGTTATTCTTTTGAACTATACTTTTGTTTTATTTTAAACCTTCAATTGACTCTTCCAATTTAAATTTATTTACTTTTATTTATAAATTTTTAATTTATTTATATAAATCGATTAAAACTGAATAAATCGAATTAAATCACAGTTTGGTTTAATTTCATATAGGTCACGATTTGATTTGGTTTGGTTTAAATTAATTTTTTTTCTCATGGTTTAGTTTGTAATTTAACCATTAAACTAAACCACATAAATTAAATCAAACCATCAACTACGTTTGAGTTTGTAGTTTAGTCTTTCAACTTTCTTCTTCTTTTGTTATGGTCTCTCTACTTTCTTTTTTCTATCATTTCAGTCCCCAATCTCCTTTCCTTTTCTTTTTTGTTTTCCTTGTTTTTTTTCTGGATGGTCCCTTAAGCTTTTGATTCTTTCAAATAGTTCCTTAAATTAGGTTGTTACGTACTAGGTCAATGTTAAATTTATTGAATTTCCTTGAAAGCCATTATTTTTAATTATTAAATTTAATTGATCTTACTGCAAATTTACAATTATGCAAGAGTGGAATGTTTGATAGAAAGTTTGGTAAATTTAATTTTTAAATTGTGATTTTTAAACCAAATTAAATTGTAAACCATGGTTTCGTTTGATTTAATTCTCAAAGGTTCGTGATTTGATTTGATTTATAAAAATTACAAATCATAAAATATATTTTGATTTAAAGTTAAGTCACAAATTGAATTAAACCAAACCACAAATACCTTACTAGTGTATAGCCCGTTGCAACTAGCTTTCTATTATATGTATTAATTATAATCTAAAATATAATTAAAACATTAAAGTTATAATAACAATTTAACCAATAACTTCACCAATTTTGTTATCCAGTTTCAATTTGTCATCCACCTCAGTTCTAATAACTATGTTTTAAGGAACACCTTTACGAGTTTGTAATTATGTTTTAAAGAATACCTTATGAGTTTTTATTGTTTGATGAATCATTAATACTTATTTCTTAAGGTCATAATTTTTTATTTTTTTCAAACAAACAAAGAATCTAAGTTTCGAATTGGGGAGAAGCCGAGAGTTGTTTTAAGAAAACCGAGTTTTAAGAAACTTGTGCTTGGCCTTTTGCATAAAATATATGAAATAATACTATTGCTGGTTTTTATATCTTTAAAACAGTCATCGAAAAATATCTTTAATAAATATTATTATATTATTTAGAGAAAATGACTAAAGGAAGATGTCTCGTATATTTTGATGCATGACCTATAACAAGTACATCTCTTTGGTCTGTTATCCTATTTCCTCTCTTCCCTTTTATTTTGATACATATAAAGTTTAAATTAGAAGAAGAGAAAAATGAGTTAAATTTTTTAATTTTTAAATAAATTTTACAAGTAAATTTATATCAATAAAGATATACTTATGCTAGGCCCATTTTACTTTTAGTATCTTGTGAAGGAGCCTTGATTCATAACAAAAGGCCCAACCCAAGACAAAGCCCAAGTCCACCCAATTTGCATCCCATAAAAGTGGACTTCCCCCGTGTCTGGGTTGAAAAAACAGCAAAAATAAACAGAAAAGAAGAAAACTAAGAACATGTGGTTAATAAAATAAAATCTACTTTAATGAAAGTGTGACGAAAGTTCCAATCATTTCTTTTTACATTTTTTTTTGTTCTTTAACCAGCTTCATTGACGGTTTCACGTCTAGTTGTATTGGACACGAAAATTGAATCCTTATTTGTTAAGGGGAAAGTTTCCATTATTTAAAGTAAGTCCAAGTCGTATCCCATGCAAGAGTACAATCGTAAAGAATAATCTTTAAAATTAATATGAAGAGATTATTAACTTCGCTGATAAAGAATATTTTACTTTTATAGGAAAGGATATTAGAAATAAATTTTATTAAAGTAATAATGTATACCAAAATAAAAAAAGATAACCATTAATTAAGTGGCATGGGTAAAATCCTAGCAATGATGGAATTCCAAGTCATAATCTAATGGGTTTTTTTTTTTTTTTTTTGTTAATCTCTTGACCATTGTTGTCCTTCATTTTTTTTTTAAATAAAAAATCCAAAAGCCAATTCTAAAATCCTCGGAACGAATATTTTCCCGGTATGAACAAAGATGAAACCTTTTTGAAGGTTTTCTAGCAATTGATAGAATCCAAACTAATGTACCCGTTTGAGTTTTGAGTTGCACGGTGGGGCAAGAAATTGGGTTTTAAGATATTTTGAATGGCCCTTTGCATAAAATAAAGGAAATTATTCTTATATTCCCTTTTAAATTAGAGCAACAGCATCTCTTTTGTCAGTTAGCCTAGAAGGTCCAAATTGGAAGAAGAGAAAAAAATAATTTAAATTTTAAAATTTTTAAATAAAATTTTATGAGTAAATTTTATCAATAAAACTAAACCTAAGTTTGGCCCTTTTTTAGTTGTATAAAATGAAGGAGTCCTAATTCATAATAAAGGGCCCAAGCCCAAGCCCAGCCACTTTCTGCCCCCTGTAAGGGGTTGTTCAGTTGGTATGATAAGCAAGATAAGATAAACTTATCTTACCTTATCATGCGTTCAGTTGTGCGTGTAACAAGATCGGATAAAGATATACATAAGAGTATGGAGTATAAGTTATCAAGCATTTTTGGAGGGATAAAATTTATCCCCCATGATAAGCGTTGATTTTGGACACTTTTGCCCTCCCGATCTCCTCCTTCACGAGTGCAAAGGAATCTGACCATGAGCGCAGAGGCAGACAACTCACAATCGCCCACTAGCGCAGAGGGAGACGACTCGCAGTTGCCCACCACTGGCATCGCTAGAGCTTTTGGAGCTCATTCATGGCGTCTAGCCTGATTTGAAGACCCGACTTCTCTTTGCCCACGAGTGTAGGGAGGCAAAGCAGAGGGAGGAATGCCTAGGTTGTTGGCCTTGTTTGCACCCACTACCGGCATTGCCAAGCTTGATCGACCTCGGCAGTCGCTGTTTGTGCCCACCGCCAGCTTTTGGAGCTCGTTCATGGCATCTGGCCCAAACGACTCGGTTCCTCTTCTGGCCCAAACCCAATCCATTCTGGGCTAAGTTCTTGGTTTGCCGACATGTTAGAGGGAGTGGTTGGTTGTTAGAGGGATGTGGATGATCCGACGGAGGTCTGATTGGGTTGATTTGGTTTTTTTTTTTTCTTAAACCTATAAGAACTTTTTGGTAAATTTAAAATTTTATCCCATTTGTTTTCTGTTGAACCAAACATGTGATAACACTATTTAATCCAGATAAATTTATCAAGTCTTATCCTATCCCACTGTATCCTATTATCCCATCCGAACAACCCCTAAGTTGAAAACATTGAATAGAAAAGAAGAAAAGAAGAGAGTAATAAAATAAAATCTACTTTAATTTAAGTAAGAATAAACGGTGATGGAAGTGGGGGTGAATGTTCCCATCTTTTTCTTTTGCTTTTTATTTATTATCTCATTTAAGGGTGTCTCATATCTAATCGCATTGGACACGTAAATTGACTTCTTTTTTATTAAGAGGAAAATCTCCTTTATTTAAGTTTAAATTGTGTTTGTAATAACTCGAGAGCTACTAGCCTGAATACCTTGTTGAGCCTAAACTACTGACTCAAAATGTTTAAACATAAGTTATTCAGTAGCAGTTTCTATTCTTTTATATACCATATCAAATTTCTCTCAAAAACCGATGTGGGACAGGATATTACAATCTCCCCCACTTAAACATTTGATGTCCTCGTTAAGTTAGAAAACCATATTCGTATCTAAATAGAATAGGTCCGAAGATTATTTTGCTCCAATACCATTTGTAATAACTCGAGAGCTACTGGCCCTAACAACTTGTTAAGCCTAAACCACTAGCCTAAAATGCTTAAGCCCAAGTTATTTAGTAGTAGTCTCAAGTCTCTTATATATCATATTAGATTACTCTCATAAATCGATGTAGGATAGAATATCACAATTTTCTCCACTTAAACACTTGACGTTCTCGTCAAGTCAGAAATACTTATTTGTATTCAAACAAAACAGGTCTAAATATCGTTTTTGCTTTGATACCATTTGTAATGACCCGAGAGCTACTGATTTGAATAACTTGTTGAGCCTGAACCACTGACCCAAAATACTTAAATTCAAATTATTTAGCAGTAGTCTCTAGTCTCTTATATACCATATTAGATTTCTCTCAGAAACCAATGTGAAATGGGATGTCACAGTGTTCCTTATAAAAATTAAATTTTATAATTAATATAAAGTATTTATCAACTGCACTAATAAACAGTATTTTACTTTTGCAGGAAAAGTTTATTGGAAATAAATTTTATTAAATTAATAAAATATATTAAAATAAAACAATGATTATAGTTAGATTAAGTAACATTAATAAAAATAAAAGTTGTTATTATAAAGTTACTCATTCATATTATTAATTTATTGTCTCATTGACTTATAAGTCATATGTTAATATAAACCAAGGATCAACCCACAACTCAGAAGACAAGTGGTGGGGGAAATTTATCAAACAGGGAGGGGCAGAGATTGGAGGATAAAAAAAGCAAAGTATATATAGCTTGTCCTGTATAGATAAGAGTCTCACTATTTAAATCCATTTATTTTTTAAATAGATTAAGTTATTTATTTTAAAATAAATAGTCTAATTTTTTTATTATTGTATAAAAACTTCCAATTTAAAGTTTATTGAATTATCTATAAATATATAAATCCACATTCACTTCTTGATATTACCACGTAAGGTATAATATTTACAAATTAAATGATAATTTGTAACCCCTATTGCCATTGTGAGATAGACGTTGCAAGGTGATTGAATCAAACCCTAGCAATGATAAAAATCCATATCCCACTCTAAAATATTTTATTAGTTCACTTTTATCATTTCATAATTGTTGCCCTTCATTTTATTTTCTTTTTCAATCTCAAACCTAATTATAACAACCTTTCAAAGAAAATATCGGCCTACAAAAAGAATACCTTAATTTAATTTAATTTTAAAATATCTAATATGATCGAGAATTTTGACTATTTAAGGTTTAATTTACTTATCTCTTATGATGCAAGCATACAGAAGATATAGCAAGATTCAAAGACAAATTCTGCATTTACACATGTAGATTGGAGATAGGGACATTGCCACAAACCACTTGTTTGTAATCTAACTTTAACTAAACTCAAATTGTAACCTGTCCAATTAATCTAAAAAACTTGTAAGAGTTACAACAAAAGTAAAATAAAAATAAAATAGATATGTTATGTGAGGTTTCCATTTCAAATGCTACCATATAGTATGTAATTTTGGACAAGTCTATAACAAGAAGTTACTTTTGCAACATCATTTTACAAAAAGGCTTGAGCTTGTACACTATTAAGTTTCTATGGTATTGGTCCATAGAGAAAATTGTTGGAGAGAACTAATATCTCAAGCTAGCCGCAATTAAACAAGCTTGAGGAGATAGTTCTAGTGAGCTTATTCGATGACAAATTGAGATATTGCAGGCTCCCATATTTGCAGAGATTTTGAGGAATTATGCCAGAAAGTGAATTGTTATAGAGGTTTAGATATTATATTTTGTGGAGTTCTCTTATAAATGGTGGAATTGAACTTGAGAATTGGTTTCCATCAAGGGCGAGATATTATAATTGGTGGAGTTCTTCTATAAATGGTGGAATTGGACCAAAGAATTGGTTTTTGCCAAGGTAGAGCATTCTTAATTGTTGGAGCTTTCCTATAGCTAGTGGAATTGGACTTGAGAATTGGTTTCCATCAAGGAAGAGATAATGTAAATGGAATTCTCCTATAAATGATGGAATTGGACTTGAGAATTGGTTTCCATCAAGGGCGAGACGTTGTAATTGGTGGAGTTCTCTTATAAATGGTGGAATTGGACCTAAGAATTGGTTTCTATCAAGGGCAAGAGATTGTAATTTGTAAAGTTCTCCTATAAATAGTGGAATTAGATTTGAGAATTGGTTTCTATCAAGGGTGAGATATTGTGGTGGAGTTCTCCTATAAATGATGGAAATGGACCTAAGAATTGGTTTTTACTAAAGAAGAGAAATTGCAATTGGTGGAGTTCTTCTACAGATGATAGAATTAGACCTGAGAATTGGTTTTCTGAAAAGTCAAGATATAACAAATGGTGGAGTTTCCCTATAGGTAGGTCAGCCACGAAATGTGGCATTATTCATGAATAGCTTTAAAATTTTGAGCTGCTTGAGATTGACGAGCTCATATGGGACTTTCCCATTTAATCCATTATTGAAAAGATCGAGATTGATTAAGCTCGTGAGATTGACTAGTTGCTTTGGTATTGAACTTGAGAGAAAGTTGCCATACAAGTGAAGTGTGTTGAGGGACTTCAAATACCCCAACTCGCTTGGAATTGAACCATCTAACACTACAAGAAATGTTAAGAATTCTAACGCAAAATTACCGACACAAATAGATTTGTCAGTTTACAGACCACTTTTCCGACTCAAATTTGCATCGGAAACATGCTGACACAATTACCCTTGCAACACTACATCAAAAATGTTTATGAAGGAATCAATTTAAAATAAAAATTTACTGACACACTAATCTGCATCGGTAATGTTTAAAAAATATAAAAAATAAAAAGAATAATTTACCGACACAAAAAATTTGCATCGGTAATGTTTTAAAAAAATATATAAGAATGCGAAATTTACCGACATAGGAACTACGTCGATAATTTATCAAAAAATAAAATAAAAAAGAATAAGTTTACCGATGCAAGCTCCTGTGTCAATAACGATTTTTGAAAATAAAATATTATCGATATTGATGCAAGCTTTGTGTTGGTAATAGTTGCCAATGCAATTGCATTAGTAACTACTTTGGGAATGGATTTTTCACGGTAGGCGAGGAGGGAATTACTGACACAATTGTATCAGTAATTCAAAATATTGCATCTAAAACTGATTACTCGTCATTCGGGGCACGAAATGTTCATGGAGTTACCAACGCAATTTACCGACACATTGCGTCGGTAATTTACCTATAAATTTCCCACCCATTGCTCATTTTTCACTTTGGTTTATCTCTTCGTGCTCCATTCTCTCTCAATATAGTTCGGTTTTTATTTTTTTGACCATGCTCGCCACCAGTTCAGTCATCGCCTCCTTTCTTCCACATTCTTCTCCGATATGAATGTCTATTTAATTTTTTTTGTTAGAATTTTATTTGTACATATATATATATATACATGTTGCCACATATATATATATTTGTATATATAAATGTCTGTTTAACTTTGTTGGGCTTGTTTGAATGTAGTAGATCAATGGAAGGAACAAATTTTTATTTTATATGATATTATTAACTTATATTTTTATTTTATATATTATTAACTTATCATGGCCAGCCCAGCCCGCTGGCCTGAAAATGCTTTGGGCCAGCACTTAATTGGGCTGGGCCGGCCTAGCCCGCTGGCCCAAGATACAAAGGCCCAGAAAATAAAATAAATTTAAAATATTATTTAAAATTCAAAATTAAATAAATTAATGAATAAAAATGTTATTAAAATATTGTTTAATAAATTATTTTTGAAATTAAATAAATTTAATGCATTAAAATGTTATTAAAATATTATATAATGGATTGAAATATTATTTCAATTATTTTATTTTATGACTAAAGAGATATATTTCGAAATATTATTTAATAAATATTACAACTACTAATTTAATAAATTAAAAATCAAAATCAAATGAATTTAATGAATTAAAATATTAATCCAAAATATTATTTAATGACTAAAGCAATATATTGAAAGTAATATTTAATGAATATTATAACTATTAATTTAACGATTTGAATTTCAAAATCAAATAAACTTAATGAATTATAATATTCTTTGATGAATAAAAATATTATTTAATGAATTGAAATACTTTTTAATGATTGAAGAGGTATATTTCAAAATAATATTTAACAAATATTATAACTGTTAATTTAGTGCTTTAAAATTCAAAATCTAATAAAATTAATTCCAAAGATTAATTTAATTTGTTGAAATCAATATTAAATAAATTAATATCTTAAGAGATGAATATGTTTTTACCCAACATGAAAAAGTAAAGTTCCAAAACACATGTAATAAAAATAATAATGTAAAAATATATTCAAAAAATTTTCATAAAGTAATAAATTAAACCAAACCAAATCATATTTAAATGAACCGAATTAAAATTCAGGTTTGGTTCAAGTTGATTTATGATTAATTTAGTTTGTTTTGGAATATATAACACTTAGGGTGAGTTTTTTTTTTCAGCCAAATAATAATATTTTTTCTTGCTTTTGATGCATTATTTCAAATATGAAATTATTTGTGTCATGTTGGAAGATTGCTTGCTTTTGTGATATGGGGAATTATTAGGGTTTAGATTTTTAAACTTCTAAAAAATTTCAAGTTCTGTATCTAATTAACTATTTGCACTCTATTCACAAAAGTTGTCAAAAGTTTCATATAAACCCTTAAACTTATCTAATTTACACTTTAGGTTCTTACGATTTAATATATTATTTCCACTTTAATCTTTAAATGTTGTGAAAAATTTCATTTAAGCCCTTAATCTTGTCAAAATTACATTTTAAGTCCTTATACAGCACTAAAATGAACTGATAATTATAAAAAATAATTACATAGCACTAAAATGATTAAGCGTTGAATTCTATATAAAAAATAATTATATAGCACTAAAATGAAATGATAATTATAAACACTAAATTAATTAAGAATTAAATTTTAAAATACTAAAACTTAAAGTTATATGTCATAACTATTAATGTAGACTAAATATATTATATTTTAAATTTCTAATCAAAACTGAGTTGATTAGAAATTTTTAAATTTATAAAAAAAATGAGTACTAAATAGATTTTAAATACTAAATTAATCAAGTATTGAATTTTAAAAACTAAAACTTAAAGTTATATATCATAACTCTTAATGTAGACTAAATATATTATATTTTAATTTTTTAATCAAAATTGAGTCACTTAAAAATTTTTAAATTTATCCAATTTTCTGTTAGAACAATATTTCATACAAAATTAATATTCTATTTGGGTTTAAAAAAATGAAAGTCGTCTAAAACATTAAATTAAGATTATTAAAATAATAAATTCTTGTAGTACAATATTAATAATATATCATAAATATTCAGTCATATTGTAAACCAAGGTAATTACATAAAGACAATTTGACATAAATCACATAAAGTCAAATTAATCATAGTGATGAAAAAAAAAAATTTGGAATTGTGTGTGTATTTAAGAATTAGCTATGTAATTAATTTGACAAAAATAAAATTTTGAATGTTATAACAAATAAAATATATTTTTATTGATTATTCACAGATATGGAAATTCCAGAATATTGTCAATGGGTGTATAATAGGCTCCATGTAAGTAGAAAGGGATTGAAATTGGAATTTATGAATGGTGTTGATGAGTTTCTCTCATATGTTTGCCAGCTACTGGAATTCATAAGAGAGAGATTACTTAGGTGTCTTTGTTGTAGATGTAAATATCACACCCCAACCTCTTAAACCTTAAGGGGCATGACAGCGGGGCAATAACCAACACACCGCTGGGTAAAATTCGGTAGCACGCCGTTTACTGTAACCCATCTCTAGTTGGCTTTAAAGGCCCTGTTTCTGAGTACATGCTTAAATCAACAATTTCCCAAAAATACATAACTTGCAAAGATTCATCCAACACATAACTTAAGCATAATTCATCCTGTATCAACATTTCCAATATTCATCTAACATCATGCCATGTTCAAAATCATTACATATGTTTAACCAACAGTAATTCGTCTATAAAACCTCAACATCACAATTATTTATAATTATCCAAAATATAAAAGGTCTCCCAAATGTAATCATCCCAAATCTATAAAAACAAGATCAAAACAATCCTTGCAGTTTGGCCTAACCTGGTGCTAGAAAGTGAGCAAAACATAAACAATACGAACACCGAGATTCTAACTTTATGTCTCAGCATTTGTAGGGGGAAAAATTAGTGGGTGAGACCAACGTCCCAGTGAATGGTAATCCATCTAATCCAAGTGGAAACAGTCAATTTTTGTATTTATTTAGATAATATAAACATTCTCGAAGAGTTTCATGTCATGAGGCATAATAATAGATTTTCAACAATATAAAAGCGCAATTGCTATTGTGCCAAATCATAATACATGAAAGAGAGCATGAGCATAAATCATAAGAGACTTCATGGGCGTAATAGAAAATCATAAAAATCATAATATATGTATTCACATGTGTCTCTGGTCGGATGTGCACAATCGAAGGTGTCTAGAGCAGTAAAATCATAAACATAATATGGGCCCTCATTGGGCAAAACATAAATATGTCGGACATTACTACATTGTATAGCTCGCGCTAGGGGTCGCCACTACTCAGCCAAACTAACACAGTTTTTGGCGCATGGTCCCTTTTCACTACGGAAAATAAACATACATATATCATGTAATGCAAGTAGAACTGCCACCTACTCCAGATGGCTGCCCAACATTATGGTCTAGGTGCTAAGGCACCAAAATAACATAAACTCATGAAAACCATGAAATTAAGTATATACTCGAAATCATAACATAGTTGGACTGTTTCCCATGTTCTCAGTAGCAACATATATTTGGGTTTGAAATAAACATTTTTTATTGTGAATCATAGTTTGCGGAAATAAACTAAGATTAGGAAGATTCCTACTCACCTTGCAAAAATAAGCTTATAAGGATGCTCCTAGAGCTGTAGGTCTAGGGTCTGAAGTAACTGGGATATCCTCTCCTACAAGGGGGATACACAAACATGAGGGAAATACCCTAAATGCATCGTACGAAAGTAAAAACTATACCTTACAACGTATAAATGCAATTTTCCTCCATCTCTAACCTTTGGGTTTCATTCAAACATGCCCTTATTTCATTTTCCCTTATTTTAGCTCCAACCAAACATGCCCTTATCCATTTCAACATCATCTCACCCATTTCTATCACATTTCCGCCGCAAACACTTCATTCAAGTTTTAATCCATCCATGAAAAGATAGATATCCTCAAATAAAACAATATCTAAGGATACATTAACTAGAAATATCAAGATTCATGCAAATATCCTGTGGGTGAGGGCAAACCTACTTTTCTCTCTCTATAACACACAATAACATCAAAATACAAAATCTACACTGATTAAAAGTTATAAAACGAAGAGAGAAGCTAAACATGTAGAAATATTGAAGAAAAATCAAAGGGAGTTTGAGATTGGGCCATTTTACATACCTTCTTCTTCCTTTTCTCCTATTTCCCTCTTCCCCACTATTCCTCTCTCTATTTGTGCGAAAATGAGCCATAGAAGGCTCCTCTAAACTTTTTAAAATAATAGCTTAAGCCAAAAAGACCATCTTGCCCTTCCTTAATTTTTGTTTTATAGTTTTTAGGAGTTCAAGAGGTTTAGGGGTCATTGGAGGGATTAAAAATCCCAAAGTTTCAAGAAAAAAGCCAAAAAAATGCGTCTTGACGGCCAAAAACCGTGCCTGTTGCGCTATAGCGCGATGATTCCAGTGTGTAGCACGCTGTAGCGCCTGGGCGTGCTACGGCGCACTGCTACAGTAACCGCGGGTAAATATGTATATATATATATATATATTTTTTTTTTAACAAAAACTTCATTTCTTCCAAAACTTCCAATACACTTCCTTCCTTCCCAAATTCCTTAAAATTCCCTCTAAATAAATTTAAAACTCAACAAAAGTGGTTTAAGAATCCTTTTTCTTTTCTTCTTCTTTCCTTTTTCTTTTTTTTTCAAAACAAGTTGGTTTTGGGTGTTACAATTCTACCATCATTAAAAAGAATTTCGTCCTCGAAATTCAATTACCTTAAAGTTGGGAAAAGATAGAGATACTAGACCTTTATGTCATCATTTCATTTTTTTCTCCAAAGTTGTCTCCTCTCTATTCAAAACTTGAAATGATTCTTCAACACCGTTCAAACTTCCTTCAAATTAGTCTAATTGTCCTTGAAACTGATTTCATTCCTATTATGGACTTAAACCAACTCTGGTAACTAAAAGTATCTATTTTATAAACTCTACAAAATCTCTGGCTTGCACATGGTTTATCAAAAATTAATTTGTATTTTGTCAATGCTAAAGCCATCCAAGGCTTTCTTCATATACTTGCTAAACTAGGCATCAAGTTCAATACTATAAACTAAGGAACTCAAGCTACTTAGTAGTTAAACAAGGAGTTTCTAAATACTAAAAGTGTCTACGAATAGCAATAACACATCAACTTTACCTCTTGGTAAAACTAGCCAATAGAATTTCCTGAGCTTCTCTTACTTGGTTGAGAACGTTTGTGCTTGAGGGTTAGAGCATCCAGCGAACTTATACTTCACCATATTTAATATATCTATTAATTTTTCTCTATAAAAATCAATATTCCTTTATCTCATTTATTTCCATTGGAAGATCTACTTCAAAGGCACATTCTTTTTGATTTAGATAAAACAATTTATCAATTGTACTAAAACCAATCATTCATTCCCATCAATAATCCATAACTAGTTCCTTTAATGTCTTGAAGCTATAGAGATTTGGATTTGAGTCCTAAGAATAACAATAATAATTCCCAACAAAATATAAAATCTTCTTTAACTTTTACTCTTTATGCTATAATCACCAATTTATAATTCATCATCCCATCATCTCAAATTACTTAAAAGAGCAAAAAATGGTTTGTTAGAGACATCAAATTTATCACCTTTAAACAGTAATCTCGCTCAACATTATAGGAATTTAGCCTATTTTAACCTTAATCATGTTAAGACAACATTTACATTGTATCATGTCAAGATCTCCTCACGATCTTCATCTAATATAACCCAAATCTTTTGGTACTATATCCTCAACTCTTTAACCATAAGAATAACCAGGACTTAAAAATTCACCTATAATTAATTCACAAAGATACCTTTAAGTCATCATATGAAATCACAATCATTGTAAAACATCCCACGACCAAAAGTTTTTATCTCAATCGACTCGTCAATTCTTCAAAATAGACCCTTCTACATAATCATTATCTAGGACCTACTTTTAGGTAGTTTACAATAGATTCCATGGATGGTTTATTAAAATATCAAATTGTTGTTATCAAAATCTCAAGTCTCCATATACAGCAAACATTCACAACACAATTAGTTCAAATGTTAGATCAATCCACCTTTAATAAAGTTCTTAATTGGCTCTATTGAGTATACATCACATAATCTTGAAATAAATGAGTTCAAAATATCTCCAAGGATCTTCTCAGTTTCCTTTTATACATTATCTTGATTTGGGTTATTAGATTCTAAAGGATTTAAAATGGCTCTCAACTCATTTGATCTCCATGGTTCAATAGAAATTACATCTTATTCCATCGTTATAGTGGATCACTTGTCATTGCCTAATTTAATACACATATATTAGTCAAAATCTCCCAAGTGTAGAATACTTGATTAAACTTACTCCATATTCATGCTATAACTGACCTTATACTTCTTCCACTTCATTCATCTATATCAAGTCACTAAAATTAGTATAATAAGTGTCTCTTTCTTGCCATGCTTGGAATATTAAACATACATATTTTATCACTCACGTGGCATCACATAGATATCATCACTTAGAATAATAGTTACACTAATAGTCCCAAACTACTTTAGACTTGAATTCTTCAGATCTTAATTTGGTTAAACATAACTCCCAAATGCAAAATCTTAAAATCTTAACTATAGAGGAATTCCTATATCCACAAAGAAGGCAAGAAAATCTCTTTAAGTTATAAGTATACCTTAAAACATCTCATTCACTTGTCTTATAATCGCTTAAATAAATAATCACGTAACATCTTCCCACATTAAACCTATTTACTCATCTCCTTTTCATTAATCTGATAAAACTCACGATTGTTTTATAGCAAGCTCATACTTACATGCCTCGTGAAAACTAATCCATCTAACAGCCATGCTCTAAGCTCTCTTTTCTTTTCTTTTAACCTTTAACTCCAACAAATAAAACTTAAAAATGTTAAAGTTCTTCTACATTAGTTTAACTCCTCTAACAAAACTTAGTCATGGATAAATTGCTACCAATTCATTTAAAATTCAAAGTTCCAAGATAAAATTTAAAACCAAAAGTCCCAATTATACCATTCAACCTTAGTGAACAATGCACATGTACTTGCTAAATTTCATAAAAAAAATTGGACTTTCCTTTTGCAACTATCCCAATTCTTACTACTCTTAATTGCATATAAACAATTTCCAAAAGTTAAATCATATTCATTCACTAACTCCTCAATAAAACTTGGTTACATGTATTACATTATTAAGAGATAAAAATTCAAATAATCTCTTATACATTTTATGATAACTAGTTCAAGCTTTCTAACATCAACTCTAGATCCATACTTAAATTCATATACTACTTGTGATTGATTTTATACTCTTGTCTCCCAATACATTTTTCTTATATCCATGATAAACGTTGACATTTAGAAGAATCTAGCCTCATGAAATTTAAAATCTCCAAGAACATAAATCTCTTAGAAATTATTATTATTTATCTTCTTTTTTTTTTGTGGATTACCTGAAGAATCTTTCAAAATAAATTTGGAATTCACTAGTAGTCATGCTTCCAAAATACTAATTTCTCTTAAAATCCTCCAAACTCATATATATCCCCAATTATTACATAAAACACATGTTCTTAAGCCACACCTAGAATATCACACTACTATTTCCATTATACATGGGGCAAGTCTGTACACATTAATCCTTGTTCATCTACTCATATCTCTTAAGTCTTTCTAACTTTTCTAAAGATACTAAATTTGTAATTGAAACTTACATGTGCTAGCCATGCTAAGGTTTCATATTTAAATCATGTATTTTACACTATAATTCCTTGATTACAATTCTATTAACTTGTAACTAATGTAAGTCTTCAAATTTCATCGAATTCAGAATCTTTAATCTTCAATACCTCAAGCCGAACCTTAGTGGGTAATCATACACAAAAATAAATATAAATTATCCCCTAAGCCCTCAGGCCAAATTCCATTCTCTAAGGTCTTCATAGCATTCTCTTACATTAAGATCAAAATTTTATCCATCCTTGGTTAAAACATCTTCTAATTTATACTAGATCAATAATACTATTAAATCATATAACTCTCAAGATATATTGTCTTATACTTTATTTCCTCATAGTTTGACTAACACATTCATCAATCATAAGAACTAAAGAGTAGACAATTCGATTAGTCCTCTGGTGCTATGCAATTTGTTATGTAAAATGCAATTTTCCTATCTCTTCATGTGTAGTAGATTTAACACTAAATGCTTATCTAAGAGGTTAGCCAATTCCCTAGTCTCTAGTCCATCCATCTCAACTCATTCTAACTCGACAATGGTCATACCAGGTTTACACCTATTCATGTTAGAATGCAACTACCTATGCCTAGTATATGTCTATCCTTCACTAAATCTTAACCAAAATCTAACATTCTCCAACATAGACCTTATCACATTTTCCTGTACTTTGATGCCACTTAAACTGTCACACCCCAACCTCCCAAATCTTAAAGGGTATGACAGCAGGGCAATAACCAATACACTGCCGAGTAAAAATTTGACAGTACGCCGACTACTGTACCCCTCTCTAGTTGGCCTTAAGGGCCCTGTTTATGAGTACCTGCTTAAATCTCAACAACTTCCCAAAAATACATAACTTGCAAAAATTCATCCAACACATAACTTAAGCATAATTCATCCTGTATCAACATTTTCAATATTCATCTAACATCATGTCATGTTCAAAATCATTACATATGCTTAACCAACAGTAATTCATCCAATAAACCTCAGCATAACAATTATTTACAATTATCCAAAATATAAAGGTCTCCCAAATGTAATTATCCCAAATCTATAAAAACAAAATCAAAAAAATCCTTCCAGTCTGGCCCACCTGGTGCTAGAAAGTGAGCAGAACGTAAATAATACGAACACCAAGTTCTAACTTAATGTCTCAGCATCTGCAGGGGGAAAAATTAGTGGGTGAGACCAACGTCCCAGTGAATGGTAATCCATCTAATCCTAGTGAAAACAGTCAGTTTTTGTTATTTATTTACACAATATAAACATTCTCGAAGAGTTTCATGCATGAGGCATAATAATAGATTTTCAACAATATAAAAGCTCAATTGCTATTATGCCAAGTCATAATACATGAGAAAGAGCATGAGCATAAATCATAAGAGACTTCATGGGTGTCATAGAAAATCATAAAAATCATAATATACGTATTCACATGTGTCTCTGGTCGGATGTGCACAATCGAAGGTGTCTAGGGCAATAAAATCATAAACATAACATGGGCCCTTATTGGACAAAACATAAAATATGTCGGGCGCTACTACACTGTGTAGCTCGCGCTAAGGGTCGCCACTCCTCAGCCAAACTAACACAGTCTTTGGCGCATAGTCCTTTTTCAGCATTCATTATTGTATTCAAACTTTTGTATAGCCTTTTTGACTTTGTGGCTTTGTAATAATGTTTTTAGGTTTGGTCTTTTTAGAATAGCCTTTAATAGCCTTTTTGACTTTGAAATCTTGTAATAATGATACTTGCCAGCTTGCCATCTTTTGTTTTTGTATATATATCCAAGCCTTGCGAAGAGTTAAGCAAGTCTTGCACACCTACAAGCAATAATAAAAAAAAATTCTTTGTACTTATATCCTGCACTCTCTCTCTCCTTCCGCCCCTTTTTACGCAATTCTGAATACAGAGTACTCATCAAGAAGTACAAATCGCAAGCACAATTTCGATTTTCGGTGAGTCATCTCTAATTGGTATCAGAGCTTTTTTTTATTTTACTTTATGGAATAAATATATAGTTGGGATGAGTATTTAAGTTTGAATCTTATATTTGTTTTGGTTCTTTCTATTATAATATATTGATATCCTATAGGCTTCTTAATTATAATCTTTTTATTCTAGAATCTATTTGATCCTTAAAAAATAAATACTGTTTTAAGAAAGAAAGTTTTGTTAAACAAAAGGCTTAAGTGTAAGTCGCTCGTAAGACCCATGGAAGAGGCTGAGTACGCGTCGAGACGGATGAGTTTAACTTACTTTTTGTGTATTAATGCAAATAACAGAAAGTTTTATGGAAAAAATAGAAGAAAAATTTGCTTATCTTAATCTAGAGTATTTAGAAAATAATAAGAGGTAGATCTATAGATGATGTCCAAATATTTGTTTTAGTAAGACTCAATCAAGCATAAGTTTCATTTGTAAATAATCATCTCAACACTATTTCTGATTTTATTTACTCCTTTTACAAAACTTAGACTGTGAAATATTTTAATAAGAAAAATACAAAAAGATTTTCTTATTTCCTTTCAAAAAAAAATATTAAATTAGAAAGTTTTGAAGAAAAACTTGATTTCTTACGAAATCAACAGAAAATAAAAAAGTGTGAATCTGAAACGATTCAACAGTTTTTACAAGGAAATTAAGATTTTACAGCAAAAAGTTGATAGTCTTGAAAGGACTATACAGAAATTAGAAAATTATATCAAAAGTATGTGAATGTCAGAAAATAATAATTATAATTTACAACGTTTCTATTGTAAATTATCTGCTTCTACTTTCTTTTGATAACTTTCATATTGCTGCCTTTAGAAATATTCTAGAAGAAGAAATAAACAGCTTAGACAGGAGATTAAGGTTAATAAATTTACCTTTTAACCCTGCTACTTTAGCTTACCATAATAGATTACAACTTCAGAAATCTATTATAATACAGCTTTACAATTGGTGTATGTGTTACTTACATACCCAACAGGATATATGACTAGTAATATATATAATTATCAAAAGCTTTAGAAGTTATTTCTAATACATATCCACCACAAAAGGCTTTACACAAAGTACAGAAGTCCAAACACAAGGTGATAAAACAATCATTGAACAGAATAATATTTTATAGAATTATTAATTCAAAATTCTTAAAAATTAGACACTATATTATCCTACATAAGTAAACCAGATTCTAGTAAAGAATCAACAGATATTTCAACTATTATAGACAAGATTAATAGAAATCTTGAAAGTTTATATATTAAAGGAAAACCTGTGATATCAAAAAAACATCACAAAAAATAGCAGTTTGGAAAGATCCATAAAGAATTATTTAAACATGGATAAATTAACAGTCCCTTTAAAAAGAATTGATCTACTTCTAGTAGATCTAATCAAACCCAAGATCCTAGAACAAATAGGCAAGATATTATAAGAGATTATAGTATTTTCAAGCCTTAAAGCATAAAAATCCTTTAGCAAAACACAAAAATAAACAACTTGTGTCGAACAGCTTCTTGATCCAAATGAACAATTACAGATAACTCAAAGTAAAAGAGCTAATATGATACCAGCAGAAGTTCTCTATTCCGAAGGAATTAGAGAAAGAAAACAGAAGGTATACCAACACTTTAGTCAAGAGTCATTTTTTTGTACTCAACCTAAGATCCTAGTAATAATGAATTTTATTACTAAAGAATCACAACAGCAACTCTTATTACAAGAATTTGATAATATCCATTTAGGACTTATCATGATAGGAATTTTTGGATTTCACAGAAAACATTATGGATCTAAAGTTTCGTGTCTCTTGTTGATACCAGAGGAAAAATTTAGAAAAAGCCATAATAGGACAAATGGAAGTGGATAATGTCAAACAATTTTCAGATTGTTTATCTTATTCCTGACTTCCAAATGACAGTAAAAGATTTTCTCAACATATTAAACTTATAATTAAAACAAAAGGATAGGAGGACATGATAGCTGGTGAAGCAAATCTTAAAATCACCAAAGCCTTAGTAGCCAGATTAGAAATCAGGTTTCTTCTAATTTTAAACTAGAAGTTCCTGACGTACTTACCTATCTACGTTCCCATGGAATAAAAGCCCTTTTCTGGAAAAAAATTTGAAGACAGTCAATTAGGTACTGATTGGACAATTAATTTGCCAAATCAACAACCTAATACAGCTAAACATCCAACAACAGTGATTATTGGAAAATGATAGATGGAAGTTTAACCACTTCTTTTTCCAGTTATGTTCCTAGTCCACAAAATCAACAAGAATCTGATGATGATACTCCTACTATATTAATAGGAGAAATCTTAGAAACATCAGAGTGTCAACAAAACGTGGTGAATGATGAAAATCCACAATTAATTGATTATTCCATTTTTTTTGTGGAACTATCACAATATCCCATGTTTATGGCTGATGCTCAGACATCATCATCACACGTGTCCCTACTTCCACTATTAGTGGAACTCCTATATTTGGACTCAGCAACAAACCCAAGACAACCTATAGCAACCCCACAGGAATTTGGACTAAATCCAACCATTAGAAATATTCAACCTAGACCATTAATATTTGATCAACCAGCCTACTTTGCCTCAAGCAATTATGGACAGGATCAATGTTACAATTTGAGGAAAACATAGCCCATTGGGAAGAAATAATTTGAAGATGGGGAATCCAATGTTGTAACAACAGTCGCACAGTTACAATTTAGTAGATGATTCTGAAAAAAGTCAATTTTATAGAAAATCTCTTAGGAGAAACAACAAAGTTATATTTCCAGAACTGGAAAGCAACTTATCCTGAGCAATATCAACAGCTCATAAATATAGCTGGTAACACTATAAATGTTACAACACAGTTTAGACAAATGATCCTTGGATATGATGAATATCGAGGATACTTAGAAATGCAACAACAAGCATTACTAGATATAGAAAGACTTTCAATTAATAATATTGAAAGAACATAAAATATATTCTAATAACTATCTAAACCTAGCATCAAAAACAGGACAGGCTTTTCTGTCAACAGAGTTAAGTGATAAATATTTCAGAAAAAATGCCAGCACCTTTTAATAGTAAATTACAAAAAAATGGACAGCGACTTATCCTCATATGACTATAGGAATAGCACCAAGGATTCATTTTACCTACCAAGTCTTACAAAATTTATGTAGACAAAATGAATTATCTAAACAAGCCAAAGATTTCTCTTTTTGTAGAGAAATAGAAAGTTTCAGGTACCTATGGTAGTAGAAAACCATACAGAAATCTTAGGAGATCTACTACATATAAAGGTAGAAATCCCCACAGAAATCATGTACGAAAATTTAAAGTCAGAAAACCTGGAAACATCAAGTGCAAATGTTACATTTGTGGCCAGGAAGGACACTTTGCAAATCAGTGTTGAAATAAATTTGCAAACAGAGAAAGACTAGCGGTATATCAGTCAATAGTTAAAGACCCAGATTATGATATCGTCAGTATTCAAGAAAAATGAACCTGAAGATGATTCAGATATTTGTTCTTATTCAGAAGATGAATCTGAACAAAAAGAAAGAGAACAATTTGTCTCTAAGCAGATGTTGAATATATCTTTATGATAACAACAGAATGGAATATATCTAGAGCACATAAGCATTAACAGAAGAAATGAAACAATGTTCTCATAATTGGGAATATTATCCTGAATTAGAAATTACAAAAAACTAAAGTGCTACTTTTGTAATTTACAACCCTTAAAAATCAAAGAGTTAAATGTACCACATTGTCAATTAATGACATGTATATGGTGTTTAAAACAAAAGCTAAATATAGATGTTCCTCAAGGAATACCTATTTAAGAATATAGGATAAATGAAAATAACCTTAGACAAATAATAAAACAGCAACTATCAGCATATTGGTAATTTAGAAACAACAATTGAACAGTTAGAAGAATTAAATAAAGAATTAGAACAACAATTATCCCAAAGAGATAATAAACAAAAAAACAACCTATAAATGAAGAATTAATCCTTCATACAGAAGTTCCCAAACAAAGATTAAGTAGTGTCCATAACAATCTACTATTTTTACAGCAACTCTAGTAATTGATGAACAAGTTTATCTTGTACAAGCAATACTAGATACTGGAGCATCTAAGTGTTGTATTGAACAAAGATGCTTTACTAGAAAAATGCTATGAGAAATTAAATAGTCCAGTCATAGTCAATGGACTAAACTGTACAGATGAATCTAATAAAAAGGTTAAAAAAGGAGATATTATTCTCAATCAAGAACGGTATCCTTTACCTTTTACCTTTGTTACAAATATAAAAGATTCATGATAGAACACAGATGATTATAGGAATGAATTTTTATTCACAGTTTTAAAGGTGGATGTAAAATAGAAGGATCACAAGTTACCTTCTATAAAAAGATTGATATAATACAAACAACACCTGTAAGTAAAATATTACACACAGAAATTGTTGAACCTTTAGAAGAAACTCATATTCTTCTAATAGAAGAGTTATCCTTATTTACATATAAATTAGGGACAACTTACAGATTTTCAACAAGAATTATTTCCTTTAATAAATGGAAATGGAAAAGCACCAGTATATAGTGATAATCCACAAAAATATTGGTCAAAAAATAAATACTTTGTCAAATAGACATAATAAACCCAGATATTATAATACAGGATAAACCTATTATACCTTCACCAGACATGACAGAAGAATACAAAAATCATATACAAACTTTACTTGCTATTTAGGTTATAAGACCTTCAGTAAGTAAACACAGAACAGCAGCCTTTATTGTTTTTTCAGGAAGCGATCAAACTAATAAATGACAGCAAATCAAAAAGAAAAG
>CAJVSB020000388.1:0-54283 GCA_911865555.2 Thlaspi arvense | reverse complement strand
TATATATATATATATGAATTTCATAAATAAATTAAAATACTTACAAATTTTACTTTGGTCCCTCAAAATTTAGTCAAACTCTGCTATTGGGGAAAGGGAGTAGGGAAGAAGGGACTTAGGGAAGGGAATCCTCTAAGGGGAGAAAGCCAAGGAGGGTATAGGTATGATACTAAATGTATATATTAAACAAAAATTTATCGCATTTAAGGAGTATATTCAACAAATTGATAGTAGGACAACGTTGCCAACCCAATCTGCATCATCCGAATAACTGGACTGGTCTAGTCCTTTGTGCTTTGAAAGCTTCACATGGTTCTTTGCCTTTTGCGCATGTGCAAGCCCTCGACGGTCCCATGTGTTTGGGATGAAAGGGAAATTGCACCAACACGACCTCAGGTTTATTCTAATTACAGAGACAGTCCTCCTTTGTTTTGAATTTTCGCCGACGGTCCCTCATTTTTCCATTGACTTGCATAAACACTCCTTTCACTCAATGTTTTCAAATCCATGTCCGTAATAAAACTCTAAGATTACCAGCATCATGATTTTAATTGGTTTGATTGCTGGTCGATTTAGTTAATAATAAAAAATTTTTAAAAATAAATTAAAAACTCAAGAAAGCTAAGTATAATTATTATATATTTTTATTTAAATTTTGTGCAATGTTTAATGTTGTAGGTGGCATGAAAACATTAGTACATTTTTTTATTATTACTTGATTATTTCAAAATCTAAATTATATATGTATGTATGTGTGTACGCATGTAAATTTAGTTAAAAATTTTTACTATTATTTATATTCTTTTGAATTTTTTTACTTTTTTCAATATTTAAAAAGATTAAAAATATCTTTTCTAAAATTTTTCTACACTTTGATACGAATTCTTTTTAAGGTAATTTAACAAAATAAAAGCTAACTTTTTAAATCAAATAAAGCATTGTAAAATTTTAACATTGTTTCTTTCATAAAAAATTAAAAGCTTAAAAGTTACTTTTGAACTACTATGTAGAAAAATAAAGAAAAAATAATTTTTTAGTATTTTATTTCTTTTATAGTATATTTTATTTGAATATTAGAGACCAGTACATTTTACTGTTTCACTTTTCTTGGTGGTTTGAATATTAGTTTTTGCTATGCATTTTGACATCACAATAGAGGGATATACAGTTAATTCATTTAAAACACGGGATTCCTGCGACAATAACTAACAACAAGCGGACTAAAAAATAGTAATATTAATTTATATGCATTTCTTAGTTGCATGACATCAAGTCCTGTTAGGAACTTACTCTAAAGGAAGATAAAACTAGATTTATAAATTTTCATTTTGATCATTAATTTGAAATTAGAATGCCCTAACTTATGTAATACATTTCGTATTAAGTTTGCATTGTGGAATATTTATACGAACAAATTTATATGTTTAAACATTAAAAAATAAAAATTTTTCCTTTCAAAAATATTATTGTTACTTATATATATATTTAAAGTTATTATCACAAACAAAATGTCTTAAAAATACAAACATAGAAAATTGGAAAATACTATTTTGTTGGTAAAATTTCTATGATGAATATTATTCTGAAAATAGCGAAAAAATAAAATTTATATTTTTAATTATCTGCTGTGATTTTTGTTTTATAATTTAATAATATAAACAATATATATATAATTTTTTTACAAATAATACAAATGAAAATACAAATAAGAAGTTATAAAGTTGAGTTGTAAAAATAAAATCCCAGAGAGATTCTAAAATTGCCTCTATACAAGGTGAAATGGTATTGGATCTCCGATTGCCGTTGTTAACACTGACGTTGATGTGCTGTCCAAGCTCAACTTGACGGCCCGGGAAAGGGAAGCCAAAGCCCACAAAAATGGATGCAATCTCTTTAAAATTTTGGCTGCCCAAACAAAACTTGGTCGTCGGAGATTTGATCAAACTATAGTCACCCAATAAATGAACTTATCTTTATCTCCAAATTCAAATTCTATTTCTCAAATATTTCATTTTTTACATTCAAATTTTATTAAAAATACCATCTCTGACGACCACCTTTTGACAGGGGTAGTTTAATGATTTTGGTGGCTTGAAGTCAAATATAAAATTGAGGCATTTTATCTTTTTGATAAAATTAATATAAATTCTTACTGAAAATTTATTTTTCTAACTTTTTTAGATACAATATTGCTAATTAAATTTTTTTTGTACTCAATTTCTTTTAATATTTCTTTGTCAATTGATAATATAGATAATCCATTTAATATCTCTTGGAACATTGTTGATCTTATGTAAAATTTTATTAAGTATAATTCTGAAAACCTTTTTCCACTAAATCAATATATTATTCTATAAGCAATATATGCGTTTGTAAATGAATAATTGATTTGAGAATAGGAGATTTTAATTATAAGATAAATGAGAGAAAAATTAAAAGTTATGAGAAGATGATTGAGTTGTAATTGAGTATTCTAAAATAACATGATCAATTTTATATGAAACTATACTTAAATACCTTTATTAAATATTTAATTTGACTCATATACTCTTTTATGTTAAAGCAATTGTTTAAATCAATCTTATATATTATTCTCTGGAAAAATAATTGTTAAAATCTGTATCACGTGAATTTTAAATAGTAAAATATATTTTATGATGCTAGTAAAATTCAAATTTTATTTATAAAATAGATATACTAAATTTTAATGGATATATTACATATACATTTCGGATTTATAGTTACGTAGGTACAATTTTTTTAAAGGAGTCATTTTGCTGAGTCATACTATTAGTAGATATAATAAGTATACTGTGGTATTTTGGTCATATCTAAAATATAAAAATCTAGTTTATATAAATCTGGTTTTAAATGAAATTAGAAATTGTAAGATTTTGAAAAAAATATAATTTATTATTTTTAGGTGTGAATGTAAGTCTTTTCTGACAAAAGAAATTTGTTAGTCAATTATATCATTGATAAATAGACTATTTCTCTCAAATAGCTACTTATTATCCAATAATTCTTTTTGTATTTAAAAATGGACTTATTGTAGAGTATTTAAATTTTCTTTTAAAATTTTTTGAATGTTAGAAACTAACTTTTTAAATTTTTAAATGGAACTTATGTGCTGTGACTGTTGAGAAAAGATTCAAATTTGTCTTTTATTATCTCACAAAGGTCAAAACTTACGCGACTTCTCTCAAATGACTTTTTGATAATTTTACTTATAAAAAAAGTATAAATTAAAGGGAGAAACATTCAAGAACCAGTTCTTAAAATCTCCCTTAGCTCTCTCTTTTATTCTTTGTTCCATATTGTCTATTAATTGAACAAAAAATTCTTAAAACATATTGTTCTACTCTTAAGAGTATTTTTTTGAAGTGAAATTTTTTGTACATGAGTAATACCTTATTCTATTTATGAGAAATTGCTATATTTTTACTTCCTTTTTATTAAAATTTATATTGGTATTTAAAATTTAGCAAATCAAAAGTTTTGTTTATAATCGAGATTTCTTACATTCATCAAGTATAAGGGATTTGGTAGAACCAAAGTTAATTGGAGCTTGAGAAAGTAGGCTAAGCTTGGATATAAAACCGAACTATTATAAAAAAAATTTAAATTTTTTATCCATACTCTCTTTATTTATAATTGGTTTATATTTACTTTAGATAAATTACATTAATTTAATTAATTTAATTTTTATTTCATAATTTAACTTTTTACACACTTAATTTCCGTGATAAATTTTTAATTTACCTTTTTCTTAGGTTGCCTTTTGTGGCAATTCATCTATCTTGTTATATCCCATGCCCAACTAATTAACCATCCTCTTTGATCTGCAAAAGTTTTCAGGTAACCTTTCTGTCTCGGGAAGCATATTCTTAATTATCACAATCATCCGATCATAACAACTTACACTCATGTTAAACTCCGACTTCAAATTCAATAGCTGAGTTATATTTGACAATATCGTATAGCTCTGGAAACCATCCCTTAAAGACTAATCAACATCACGTAGCAATTCATAACTTAGAAGCTGATGGATTCGAATCTTCCTTCTCTTAATGATAATGAACTGCTGCCGCGTCCATAACCATGTCCACATACGGGTTCTTAGTCTCAACTTCATCATCAGCAACGTTGAATCCTGGACCACCGTCACCCCAGTGGTCCTCACCATGAAGAGTCCAATTTAGGTAAACTTCCTGAAACTCACAATCATACAAATGCTTCTCCACCAATAAAACTCCATCCACCCACAATTCTTGCATCTCGCACATCGACAAAGAATCTGACATTTTGCATTAACGACTATCTGTGTGCTTCAACAAACTTAATGAAGTCGTCAACTCTATCCTTGAATTCCTCACTTACATGGCCAGAGGGATCCTTCCTATATAACATCCAACTATGATCAAGTTTCATGATTGCTGAGAATTGATTCAATAGGACGAATTATAATCGGAGTAAGTTAGGAAATCCCTTCCCTACGCAAAATGAACCTATATTAGAAGTTGGAAATTAAGATGAAATCAAGCAGACAGGAATCATTTTTAAAGAATGAACGTCGTAGGGCAATAACGGTCACGAATGGCCCACAGTTGGTATATGGAGTCCTTTCGCCAACAAAATGAACCTATATGGGCTTGAGAACACATGAAAAGAAAAGAATGAACCTATTTATGAATTAATTAATTACAACTTAATTATTAATAATGATAAATAATTAATTTTTAATTATTATTAATTAATTTTAATTTCTTGGTAATTATTAATAATCAGTTATTAATTAATTAATTTAGTATTAATTTATTTTATGTTAATTAATTACTAAATAATTTATTATTAATTATTCTTTGCTAGATCAATTGGTAATTATTTACTTATTTATTATTAACAACTAACTATCAATTATTTTATTTTTAATTTTATTTTATGTAAATTAAATACTAATTAATTTATTATTTATTATTTTAAATTAATTTTTATTTATTTAAATTAGATTTAATTATTTTTTAATGTATTACTAACTTTTTTTATTAATTTATTATAATTAAGTATTACTTATTTTATATTGTTAATTAATTAATTAATTAATAATGGGTTATTAAGTAATTTATTATTAATTAACTGTTAATTAATTAATCCTCAAGTAAATATTAATTATTATTAATTAACTTCATATTTTTGCTCTTCTTCATTCATCCAGAGAGAATGACATGAATGTGAAGAGAATCGGAGTGGAACTAATGTTGATGAATGTGCTTTAAAAAATTTGGGCAGAATTTCATTTAAAAATTATACATTCTAAATTTTTGTTCAACCTCTTAAAATAATCTAGCAACTATCACGGGCAATTACAACATCCATGATAACAGTTTGGTGCACTTGGAATTTATAAAAAAAAACTATATGAACAACACTACTGAAACTAACCAAATGATTATACAAATAATACCACCAATGGGAAGAGTTATATAGTTCCTCATCCCGAACTAAACGCTTAAATGTAAATTCAAAAACTTGTTTTAAACAACCAAACACTCACATATATAAAGCATATATTAGAGAGAGGGTACCATCAGTGGAAACATGAGGCCCGTAACAGAACAATCGTGGAAGATGGAACTGACCTTGCTCTCTGGTTTTTCATGAAATCCGATCCTTGCTTTAGAACATCTGCAGTTGATATCATTCCACTTCAATACCAGAAAACCCCAGAGTCAAACAACCCATCCTAACCACAACCTCCATTGACGCGCAGAACCGAGCTTCCTTCTAACCGACTACTTCACACAATGCTCTTATGAAATAAATAAAAAATCTTAGGCGGGACTTATTTGGTGGTCAGGAGCACGAGCATGTCTTTGAACTAATGTTTTAAAATCTAAACCGGCCGGTTCGATGAATTCAACCGCGACCCGATCTAATAAATAGTCGGCATAATATTCTAAAATTGGACATAAAGTTTGTTGGATCAAATCTAGTAAAAAATCATTAAACTGACCAGTTATTATCAGTTTTTTGAAACTGGTTAAAAGTAGCCCAGCTCTCCCACCCCCGAATCTCTCTTTCTACTGGATCCTTTGTCACGCATGAATGTTGGCTTAGAATTCAAACTTCAAATTTCAATTTGAAATTTGAGGATGGCCCACCATGGTCGTATTTCTCACTGCAACCATCTGGTGGAAGTCACCCTTCAGAATGAAAGCAAAAAGGACCCCTGTGATGCTCCGATATATGTTCCCGGAAAAGAAGCACAATGGCCAGAAAAAGGGAGAAATTGAAGTTCAAAAAGGGTGTTCGTTCGTGCGCGGGGAATAAATAAAGGTAGGTAAAGGGAAAGGTGATATTGGGGGTGGATTTGGGCTTTTATTTGGTTTTCTGGGTTCTCATTTTCTTTTTCATTTTCGTCGTGTGTTTGTGTGTGTAATTAAGTCTGCGTGAGAAAAGGGGTTAACAGATTCTCTACTGTTGTTCAGGTCGTGAAAAAATTAACAAGAAAGTAGGAGAGAGGAGCAGGGCAGGGAGGTAAGATGGAGTTGGGCATATAAAGAGGGAAAATAGAAAGAAAATGAGTGATGGGGAAAGATGAGGATTTGGTTTTTGCATTTCCTGGAAAATACCCTCGTTTTCTCTCGCCCCAGTTTCACTCCTCCACTACTGGCACCAGTTTTAACATTGGACGGGCAATGTCAATTTCATAAAATGACAACTAAATCCCCTCCATTTGCCACTGTAATATCACTTTCTCTGGCCCCGAGCTTTCATGACAGCCAATCAAATTTAAATTCTCTCTCTCTCTCTCTAGCTTGACGGGATGAATTTTGTATCTATCTGCATGCATAATTAGCTTTCTTTATAAGTTTTTTGAAATTATAACTATTTTTTACTGACATTTTGAAAAGCGCCTTGATTATTGAAAATATTTTTGTGTAAATTATGGGACATAAATAATTAAATGATCCTGGTTAAAAGATTACTTTGACAATTTACAAAATATCTATTTATTTATTTTTATTGCATGTATGGATATTAATTTTAATTTTAAAATGAATATATAATAATAAAAAATATATTAATATTGTTATGTTACCTATAATTTTGAGTATGCACAAAATTTAAACAAAAATATACTATTTGACTATACTTAACATATTTAATTTTTAATTTATTTTTTAAATATTTTTTTTATTATCAATTAATTTGACCAGTTATTAAACTAATTACAATGGAACTCGATGATCTAGGATTTACAACATTGCTCTGAACCAATGGGCTTGTACATGAACTGGGTTTCTGAATATAAACAATTTTGGAAGCGGTTAATGTAGTTTGAATTCAAAGATATGGACCATCAATTAAACACCCCCACAAAAAATAAAATTGGTGCTTGAAGCAACTGAGAGAACGAAAAGGAAAAAAGTAAAACAGAAATTATAACTTATTTCATTGCAGATATAAGCGCAATATCAGATTCTCAAAATTTAGCAATAATTAATATAGAAATTATAGCAGTTAACACTTTCAACGTCAAAACCCTAGTCAAGTTCAACATGACATGGAATAACATTCATGAAAAAACAAAAGAAAATGGAAACTTAAGAAGAACAGATTTTCGATTCATAACAATAAACACTTTGAACACTAAAACCGAATCATCTTCAACATGACACGGAATAACATTCATAAAAAAACATAAGAAAAACAGAAACTTAAGAAAACAATATAGCAAACTAGATAAAGTCAATATGACAAGCGTAGGTGAAGCTCAACAGGACTGAAGTTGCAAAAGTTGGTTGATTGAAGAATTGAAACACGGATTCGGCCTCGCACATGCACGGACCTAGATGAAAGTCAGTTGACATCGGCACTGCTAGGTAGTGGAAGCGGTAGAACTCGGCAGTTTTGGATGACTTAGGTTTCAGTTTCACACAAAAAAAGGGAACGATACAACCTGAAGGAGAACGAGAATACGAAGAAGGAGACGCAAATAGTGGGAGGGCTCTCAGTCGAGGGTGACAGTTGATTGGTAGAAGGCAATTAATGGCAAATGCAGAGAGAAGGTCAGTCTCGTTTTGGTCGAGTGATAAGCCAAGGATGAAAGGTAGGGGTTTTAATTAGGGAAAATTGTGATGACTTTGCGAGGGAAAATACCTCACTAAAAATTTCCCACAAAGACATAAAACATTCGCAAAAATAGTGGGAAAAGTTAGCTGAGGGATTTCCCTTGCTAATTAGACACCAAAAAGAAAAAAAAAAAGGAATTGGAGAGGATAAAATTTCACCATCTTCATTCACAAAATTTAGCGAGGGAAATATTTCCTCACTACTACGTTGCAAAGTAGTGGGGAAAGTTAGGGAAATCTCTCACTAATTGGCCACAAAAATTCACAAAAAATTAGGGAAAAATTTAGTGATAGATTTTCCCCAATAATCGGTTGCAAAAATATCAACGACCAAAAAGTTTCTATCTATTCATTCGCAAAATTAGTGAGGGAATTATCTCCTTGGCTAGTTTGCCACTGTTCCATCATTAATTTTCTTGCATTTCTCAAAGCACAACCCATTCAAGAAAAACAAGCCTTCTTTTGAATATGCACGTTTATAATCTCATATACTTATGTTCAATCAATTTGTCAATTAAAGAAACTAATATTTAAATTACAATAATATTAAGTTCTAAGTCTCATAAATCATATATGGTATAAGCATAAAACTTAAGAATTTGATTGGAATGCATCATAAGTTCATGTTTCATGTGTTATGAATATATTCTTAGGTTTTGGTGAGTTGACCTTTTTTGTGAACATGAAATAAGAGGTACAGTATTGTTTTTTCTGGCAAATCCCCACTTATTTGACACTAAATCATCGGAAAAGTTAGTGATGAAAATTTTTTGGCACTAATTTCAAATTAATCGGTGGATAGCAATCTCAACAAAAACATAGTCAGTATTTTCTTGGTAATTTTAGCGAGGATATATTTTTTTTTCACTATTCAGTTGCAAGATTACCGGGGTAACATGTTTGATAGCAAATCCATCGCTAATTTTTGTAAGGAAACAGCGTGAGACTTTTTTCTTCATAAATCTGTTGGAAAGTGGTCGCTGAATTGCGTTGGATTTGTTTCCTAGTGAGGGATTCTTTTTTGTAGCGAATCCGTCACTGTTTAGCATCAATTTAACTTGTGAGGTGTCCGTCACTAATTTCCTTTGGTATTTTATATTTTTCTTGTAGCATAGAACTCCTCAAATTGGCAGCCAGCTAGCTAGTGGTTTTCTTAAGTAGACAACTTCTACTTTAATTTCTGCACTTGATATATAACTAGAGAAATTAGAATTTCTCGCTTCCTTGCACTTAAACCAACCTGTTTTCAAGTCCAAAGAGGAGTAAAAAGAAGAAACAAGGAGGAGGCAGAGAATTAAGGTAGGATGCTTTGCCAGCCACCAACAAAAGTAATTCGACTAACGTAGAACACATACCTTTGACATATTTTATTCTCTGTCTTAAAGCCAACCAAGCTCATACCAATCCCCAGTATTAATAGGCTCATCTTCAGTGCCGATATCCCAATTCTCAACGGCCTCGGCCTGAGGATTAGCGGGTGGGCTATTTTTTTCCATCGTAGGGAGGTCATGAGGATGATGAGATGGTGTTTCCTCATCAACATGGTGAGGTTGCTGCACAATTGCCTTGCCCCGTGTTGGTGCAAATGGTCGTCTGTCAAGTGTACGGATGCATCTATTTGAGCTTTTGTACACTCTGCACAAACTAAACTCATTCCTTAGCTGCAAAAATATACATCACAGATTAATAGGAAAATTTTGATAGTTTGATTGATAACTGTTGGTACGAAGAATAAATACATTTGAATTATTGTTAAGAATTAAATAAATGGTTACAGTATCCGAAAGTCTTATGAATAGTATTTTATTTTTACAAGTTTTCTAAACAATTAATTTTTTAAGTCCATTTAGCATGTATAAAATCAAACTAATTAATCAAATCAAATCAAACCAATCAAATATTAATTTTTTAAATTTGATTTGATTTAATTTACAAAAAGAATCTAAAATTATAATTTAGTTTAGTATAATAATCAAACCAAATTATTCTAAATTATGAATCAGAATTTTGAAAATATTTTTCTCAATAAAAAAATATATATACACACATGCACACACGCACATATATTCATAAACACGCATATGTTTATATTAATATAGACATGTATGTGTGTGTATATGTGTATGTGTCAATATATATATATATATATTTGTATATTTACCCATATGTATACATAATATATGTACACATTATATATATATATAATATGTATACACATGCACGTGCAGTTACATACATATATATAGTAATAAAAAAATAAATTAAATAATTTATTTAAATAATTATTAAATAATAATAAATTAAACTTATAATCAAGCCAAACTGAATTGAAATTTTAGGTTTGATTTAATTTAGTTTACAATTAAATTTGTTTGATTTAATTTTTAAAGTATTCATACAAAAAAAAAAAAAAACTTAATTATCAAAAATTAAACCAAAATTATGGTTTATATACCCCTAGATCTATTAAAATTTTGAATAATAGTTTCTTGATATATATGTGGAAATGAAACTAAGCAACATGGCTCAGTTCATGCATATTTTTCATAATAATTGCATTCATATTTCCTGTTTTCACTTCTTAAAAATATTAAAGTAAGGGATTATGCAGATATTAATGCTCTTAGTTTCTCACTTAAAATAGAATGACTTTTTCTCAATGATGACTCTCTACATTGACTTAAAATAGAACGACTTAGTTTCTTAGTTTCCCCTGCCAAAGAACATTCAAGGATGATTCTGATCTGTTTACATGGTTAAATTGGTGTCAAATTTAAAATTTAAATTCATTTAGCGTACAATGGATTCAATTGATCGCCACCTAATAGACAATTAAATCATAGAAATAAAATATTCATTTCAAATACATGAACTGGAGAATCCAAATTCAAACCGTACTTGCTCAGTTTGGCCTTCTTCATTATTGTTAATGGGGTCATTTACATTTCTCAGAACCCATATAATAATGAATGTAAAGTGGTAGGGGCTGTTTGGTTTGGTCATTTTTGGTGTAGGATTTGTTTCTTTTGTTGGTTTCTAGATATGTTTTTGGAATTCCTCAAAGTGTATAGTGATCCTTCAGGATTGTTATTAACGAAATCCCCTTGCTTTTAAAAAAAAATATATATAAACAAATGTAACTTCAGAATCTCCAAACGAATGTGCATCTCAGTCTAGAGTTTTCCTCTTTTATGAAAGATATATTAGATTAAATTTAAAAATGAAAAAAATGAAATTAAACACTCAAACGAGTAGGCTTGGGAGAGGAATGCCTACCATTTAGTTCCATAAATCCTAAGATCCATGTCGATGTATGGTTTCAACAAAGTTTACATGACTTCTGATGCTGTAGGATTTAAGGAGAGTCAACTCTAACCCTACTTTGTTTCTCTTTTTTAAGTTCATAACGCTCATGTTGCAATAGAATGACGTTAGCTGTCTCTTCTGATTAGATACCAAACTTTCAACCTTAATAATAAAGAAAAATAAAGAAAGAAAAAAAGCTGCAATATCACAAACCAACCCTTGGAACTGACGAGGGGGCGTCTCCTTCAATCGCCCTGTACTCATTCATCTTCCATGCAGTTTTTCGTCCGGTGGGAAATCTTCCTACGTAGAAAATCATGCTTGTTTTTATGCCGATAACTCGGTTATCTGAAGAGTAAACATAACTCGGAGAACTGCAGGCTTTCCAGTACCCTGAAGGGGTGAGGCGGGTTGGTCTTCCACCCCTGAGTTCTCTCTCCTGCCTTGGAATAAAGAAAAACCACTGGTCTGGATCACTACGTCACCGTTCTCCAGCAAGCTCTGTTGAACAATATTAGCAAGGATTTAACAGAAGATCAAACTAATTTCTGGAAAATTGAAAATTGAACACTAATTTCTGGAAACCCAGTCACGGAAATTTCAAACGTACGGGGCAGATCGGAAGGATTGAACTCGTAGATGCAAAGGACTGGAATGACCAAGTCAATATCTTGTCTGTTCCCACGTAGCTTGTGGTGGAGGTAGAACAATATTAGCTCTTCCTCTGTTGGGTAGAACCGAAAACCTGGCGCCCGCTCCTCCATTTTCTTCTTGTGCTTCTTCTTCACCTCCTCTCTTGGAATATAGCTATTTTCTTTCTTGATCTCTTCATTATATATAAGAATTCTAACCTGGCAGACAAGTAGGTCATTTCATCTAATACTTGTCTCTTGGTTCCCCGTATTAGGGAAGATAGCAAAGTTCAAAGAACGAGGCGACAGAGACTTAGGGCATTTGAATTTTTTTATTAAAATTAATACAAGGCATTAAAATAATAATATATTTAAAATAACTTAACATATTTAAAATTTTTATATAATCAATAGAAAAAGTTAGTACCAGAAAACTAAAAATTGAACGAGGAAAATAAGAGAGATAAGAAAAAAAAATTGTAAAAATTAACGTAATTTAGCATAATTAGCCTATATTTATTGAAAACAATAATTGATTTGGTATTTTACTCAAGTAGTAATCAAGTAGCAGACATGATGCTTAGTTTAATAAATACATATAGCAGGTCTGCTTATAAATTCCAAAAAAATTAGGATAAATTTTATTACCTCAATTTATAGTTGTTTTACTCCCTTACTTTCATTGATAAGATTTACATATACTTATTACAATCCTATCCCTAATAAAACCAATAATATTTCTTAACAATATTTATTAAAAGTTAGAATACACTAACTTTCTATTTATTTATTTATTTATTAGTATCTACTTATTATTTTTTACATATTAATAATTACTAAAAATATTAAATCAACTAAATTCTAGATATACCTTTTGTATTTTTTTAATTAATTTGAGAGTTTCTAAAAAATAAATTTAACATCTTATTTATAATTTAATGTAATTATTTTCTCAAATTTATTTTAGGTGTATTCAGTTTTTATGAGTTCACTTCTTTTTAAAATTTATTTTTTCTACAAGATGGCATTAAATGAGGCATAAGAGACTATGCAAACTTAGTTTCATTGAAACTTCCAAGTAAAAACAAGGATGAAGTCTTAGTGCGCTGCATTCCCCGTGAGTACTGATATTATTATTAAATGCAAAAGTTATGTTGATGCTCCCCAGTGCACGTTATTTTCGACGGCGAGGAAAGAATTCGATTTGGATCTTTTTGTTATTTTATAGATTTTATCAAAATAATAAAAATATTCTAAATTTTATCATTCAACAATTACTAAATAAAATATAAGAAAGTTGTTCTCACGAGCATCACTTAGACTTTCTTATTTTTCTTTTTAATATTTTATTTATTGTCAAAAAGTATATATCAAGTATCACGACCCATATTGGGATCATGACCGACGCCAAGCATGAACTGGCCAATCTGAGCAAATTTAACAGAAATAAAAATCTAATTTTCAAAGCATTCAATAATCCAAACATAAACGCAAATCATGTCGAAAAGACTTGAATGTAAAACTTCTTGAAAAACTAAAGAGTCACAGCATTTTAGGATAAAAAGATTGAATAAACTCATTTGCCAATGATTGCATACACCTATGATTACATAAGCTTAGTCACACAAGATCTCTTAGCCTATAACCGAATTCACTAACGTAGCCTCTATACATTTGTATATTGCGCCTGTGTTGACAATATTTGATTCTTTAACTTTGTTTATAAATGTAAAAATTGGTGTATTTGATGATTAAGGCAATTACAATGAATATATATAATTTCTCACTCTGTTTTCTTTCTTTGCTCCTTCGTTTAACCATGCATCAATTATATTCTCTGAAGATTCTATCATAGTATCAAAGCCCCTAGCCTAACAACCGTCTTATATAGAGGTCATTACCTAGTGGCTTCATTCTCCTTGTCATAGATACCTCTTGGTGCTTAACTCGAAACTTTAGTTCTCATCATCTCTCAATCACTGGTTCAAGCTCAACAACTATTTACTCATTTAGGCCACGTTTAGCTTACAATGGGATGATAAGAAAAAGGCAAAATACATTCTTGGGAGGGAATGCGTAACAACCGGCTTATCACACATTTGGTTGGTATGAAAGAGATCCTGATAATACTTGTGTACAAATAATCCCCTTTTGGGTATCCGATGTTTAGTTTATCTAATAAGAAATGATAAGTTCCGAAATTATATAAAAGCCCCCTTTATGTTGTTTGCCTAAAATACCCTCATTGGCACAACCTTATTACAATTTTACACTCATATTTGATAGGGCAATGAAACCCTAACCTGATCCTTCTTCCTTCATAGTTCGTAGAGGTGTGACATCCTAGCCATGGTTGATCAAGGCTATCATTGGCTGTAGTGATAATGGTTGTTGGCCTCATTTGATGGCCGATGATAGCCATTTTTGGCCTCCATATAATGGCACGCCCCCATTGATTCATCCTTGTGTCAGCTGGTGGCATGGGTTCCCTCTGAGCAATGGCTACGGATGATAGCCATCAACCTTGGTTAACCCCCAGTGGTTAATTCCCTCTGTTTGATGGTCTTTATTCCTTTGTTAGCGGTGGGCGCACTTTCCCTTTGTGCGTCGATGGAGGATGATGGCCGTCTATCCATGGCCAACCCCTATGGTACCTTTTGTGTATGGATGCTGAATGATGGCCATTTGTCTTCTATCTCTACACTACTGTTGTTTTATGAGTTTTTTAGACCAGATTGATATTGACATAACTATGTGCTCACGACTTATGTTACAGCACTCTATGTGTTATTCGTAGGGCAATAAAATTGTTCTATATATTAGAGATTTTTATATAATTTGGTACTTGTGCGTTGGATTGGTTGTCCTCATGTTTTACAAGGTTCAGACCTCAATAGGATTTTGGAGAAGGTAACATGGCTTCAATAGTCTAATATCTATTTGGCAATTGTATATAAAATGTGGCTTGTGCAATATTGATTAAAGTTGCTTCAATATTAGTTTTCTTTGTATTTGATAGTTATGTGGAATATTTGGCCATCTGTGTTGTTCTATTGAGTAGGTATTAAATGCATTATGCCATCTGCTTAGTCTTATTGAATCATTATTAAGTGCATATATGTTTTGCTCTATGATATTGGAAGAGTAATTGGATGCATTTTGTCTTCTACTCCATTCTATAGAATGAGTATTGATGGCATTACAAGTTTTGCTCTATTATAAAAATAAGTATTGTTGATATTATGTATTATGCTATGTTCTATTGAACAAATATGAAAACACCTAATTAGTTGATAAGTTATGTGATGTTGGATATTCATAGGCTAACATGTTGGCACTTACCTAATTAGCTTATGACTTATGTGTTGCCAACTCTAATATGAAGCTAATATTGATGACACTTATTTGTGACTTATGACTTATGTGTTCTCTATTCAGAAGCCAATATGATGACACTTATTAGATTAGCTACTAAATGATATGATGCTGGAGATTCTTAGGCTAACATGATGACTCTTACTTAATTAGCCTATAATTTTATATGTTGCCAATATGTCACGCCCCAACTTGGAAGCGTGACCAGGACCAGGGTTGGTTTACCAACCCTAGTAAGCCTCTAGTTAGAACAAAGCAGATAAACATCATATTAGAAAGATAGCTAGTATATAAATTGAACTCGTCTGAGCTGTACATGGAGCTTCTAGAGTACAAAAACAAAATATACAGAAAATGCCTATACATCAAGTCAGTATAGTGGTGACGAAATTAGTTGCTAAAGCTACTACGCCGACCAAAACTGAAATTTGGAAAGCGGGGGAAAAGGGGTGAGTATAAAACTCAGTGAATGATAGTAGTACTCTAAGCATGTCGGGACAT
Source organism: Thlaspi arvense (assembly GCA_911865555.2). Lineage (NCBI taxonomy): Eukaryota > Viridiplantae > Streptophyta > Magnoliopsida > Brassicales > Brassicaceae > Thlaspi > Thlaspi arvense. Next base: position 38,334 of record CAJVSB020000388.1, on the reverse strand, counting down.
GCATTGTAACCATTCAAACATAGATATCATCTCAATTAATAACATAACTTACAAAAAATCACATTTGCCTTAGGTAACACATATATTTCATATATGCACAGTCAAAATCAGAAAATAAACATCTGTCAGAGTATCAGAACATATCACATGTCACATATTGTACTGGGATCCCATATTAGAACCAGAATCAGAAACACACATCGTATTGAAATCCCGTATTGGAATCAGAATTAGATATCATACATCGCACTAGGATCCCGTATTAGAACTAGAATCACAATCACATAAAACTACTAACAGGCTAACTTTTACAAACGCACGTGTTATTAAGGCAGGTATGTAAATAATTACAGAAATATTTTTAAGCTTATCGTAATTTAAAACAGATAGATACATGTCTTGGAATTGATACCATAATTCAGAAATCAAAACACAGAAACTAACAAAAAACCAAAGTGCGGACATATGTATAGAGAAACTGTCAGTCACCAGATATGTTAAAACCGATATCCAAAACTCTGACAGACCACTCACTGGCCAAAGCGTGCCTCATCAGATGTATCTACAATCACCAAGACAGCAGCTAGAATCGAAGTCAAAACTCACCTCAAATAACTCAATTCCTAAAAGTGGCCTAGGGTCACCCCTTATCCGAGCCCTCAACATGTATCCCGAGACCCCCTGATAAAACCCTCTAATTCATGCCCAAAACCAAAACATAATCTTATTCTTAACAAAAATCCGTAAACCAAGATGAATCAGTTTCCGAAACTATGAAACCAGCTTGAACTGGCTCAAATACCCCACAAACGAACCGAACCAGCCATGAACCACCCAAACCCAAACTGAACTAGATTGAAACCCCACTAAACCAAGCCGAACCAGCCCTAATTTCACCTGAACTGGGCTGAAGCAGACATAAATTCTGATGAATTGGGATGAACCGGGCTCAAATCCCCATAAACCAAGGTGAACTGGACTGAACTAGGCTTGGATCCCCCTAAACAAATTCAAACTGCACAAAATCGCCCAAACTAGCCAGAATCCCAACAAATTCAAGCTAAACCAGACCAAAAAGGCCCTGAATCGGCCCTAAAAATCCTAAATCAGCCAATTTAGTCATAAAATTCCAAAAATCCAAGTGAACTGGAGTGGTTCACCACCCAGCTTTGGTTCAAGTTGGTTCTTCATCCTCTATTAAACCGGAAACTGAGCTAACCTCCCTGGTCCAAGCTAGTTTGAGGCCTGACTGGTCAAGTTAAGCTAGACTGGGCCGAACTAGCCCAGTCAATGCAGGACAGACCCAGATGCTATGCGGGTCAATCGTTCTTACCCAGAAACCTGGGTCACAGACTTGAGGTCTGTAACACCCCTGTGACCTTTAATCCTCCAAAATTTTCAAGATTTGAACTTACCTGGCTAAATTGAAGCCCCCCAAGCTTCAATTCTGAACCTCCAAAACCGATTTCCAACCTTTAATCGGACCAATTTGAGCTTAAACTCCAGATTTTCCCCAAAAATCCTGTCAGCACCATTGGCCTTCCCCAGCTTCGTTCCTCACCTTTATCTCACTCAAACTCAAATTACTCACAACCTTAATCTGAATCTAATATTGATGGCATTTATTTGACTAGTCATGACTTGTGCGTTGGCCTCCCTTAGGAAGCTAATATAATGATATTTATCTAATTAGCTCATAATCTTGTAATGTTAGACATTCTTAGACTAACATGATGGTAGTTATATGATTAGCCTATGACTTTTGTGTTGCCAATTCTAATAAGAAGCTAATATTGATGACACTTATGTGTAGCTTATGCTTATGTGTTCTCTATTTGGAAGCTAATATGATGACACTTGTTTGATTAGCTAATGAATGATATGATGTTGGAGATTCGTAGGCTAACATGATGACACTTACTTGATTAGTCTATGAGTTTATGTGTTGCTAATGCTAATCTAAAACTAATATTGATGACACTTATCTGATTAGTCATGACTTATGTGTTGGTCTCTATTCGAAAGCTAATATGATCACATTTATATCATTAGCTCATAACTTTGTGATGTTGGACATCTTAGTTTAACATGATGGCACTTACCTGATTAGTTTATGACTTATGTGGTGATGTCGATTCATAAGATAATATTGCGACATTGATCTGGTTAGTCTATTTTGTACTTAAGCTATTATGCATCTATGTGTGTTGCAACGAATCTGATTTTGAATAGTGTTTATTTTTAGCATTTTTGTGTGCTGAGATATGGCCTATTCAAGTTCAAACCCTAGGTCAACGGATGAGGATGAATTTGAGCTGAGTTCTAACTTAATGGGGCACTTAGGGAGGAGAAATTTGTACCAAGGGTGATAATTATAACTAGGGCTATCAATGGAGTAGATTTTAATCCGAATTTGATCCAAATTCGATATGATTATTTAAAATCTTTAACCGATAAAAAATTTGATTGACATAATCTAATTAAAAAAATCTGTAATCCGAAATAAATGAAGCGAATATGGATCTTACTTAATCTGATCTATTAAAAATCTAAATCTGATTATTATTATATATATATATATATAAATAATATGTCATATATGGATAGTATACTATATATATTTATATACATACACAATATGTACACAAACAACTATTATTGTGTCTTTATGTGGATGAATTTTAAAAAAAAGCAAATAAGATGTGCCACAATTTAATTTCTAGAATTAAACAAATTTTGTTAGGCAAAATGTTTAAATAGAAATAAATAATTTATATAATGTTATTAATCTTAATATTTCTGTTTTCTTTATTTTTGTTTCAAAAATTTTGTAATTGAATAACTTATCATTATTTTTAATTATTAAATTTTCTAGCATTAATTTCTACAAAATATACTGATTACATGCTTCATTTGTCATATATTTGATTTTTTTTTTTGGTTATTAACCTTTGTATGGATAAATGACAAAATATTAAATATAATTTTTGCATTAAATTTACTTCAAAAATTTACATTTTTTTAGTTATACAAAAGTCTTGGTTAATGTAAAAAAAAAGAATTTTAAAATAACATTTATACTTTTCCATCATATATTATGAAAATAACCACTCAAATAATTAGAATTTTCAAATATAACATTTTTATTTCATATAAAAACTGAATTTTGGAGAAAAGAAGAAATCCAAACAGCTTCTTAAGTGTTGTACAAAATCATTCGTACTTAATTTGAGGAGAAAGGCTATTATTGACAACTTCATTCATTGGTTGAAAAATGTAAGGATACTAGAGATCGCCAGTATTTTCTAGAGGTAGACAACCTAATGTTGTAGCCAATGGATATTCGGCAAATAACATTTCAGAACAAGAAATTATCATAGTTGAGTTCCAGTTTAGCTTATAAGAATACAACACTCCAATTGAGTCCTTATCAACATCATCCCTGTTTCCAAAACAACAAAATAATTGTAATTTATATTGTAAAATTGCTGGCTAAGTTTTATTTTTTTTGTACTTCTAATGTAAGAACTTCTTCAGTAATGGAAGTTGAGTTATTAATTTATATTGATTTTCAATTTTGTTTCCAAAAATTGATACAAAATAACAAAAAAATACAGGAAACGTAATAGAAATTTTAGAAATTGCCAGCAAATAGCAAAAAATACAAGAAATGTGCATCCAATTCTAGAAATTGCAAAAAAAATTCCTAAAATGATCAAAAAATTACAGGAAATGACAAAAATATTCTAGAAATTAACAAATAAATCCCTAGAAATTCTGAAATTGCCAGAAAATAGTAGAAAATTACAGGAAATGTCTATCTAATTTTGAAAATTGCAGAAAATTTCCTAAAGTGGCCTAGAAATTACAAAATTGCATCACAATGCTCGAAATTAACAAACAATCACCTAAAATACTTGTAGAAATTTCCTGTAATATTCAATGACATGCGTAAAATACTTGCACATTCATTGAACATGCCAAAATATGTCAATTGATTTCATACACACCAAAATTTTATCGAAAATTTCCAAATCTTCAAAATATCATAACTTCATGCATTCTTAAGATACTTGTCCAAATACAATCTCATGCACATAAAATCATCCAGAAAATGCATCAAATAATACCACCCAAAATTAATTTAAAAAATTCTCCCCTATCGTCCCTAGGCAAAGGGAATAATATGTCTGTCTCTTCGTGATTCTTAATGAGTCACATTATGACAATCTATCTATCCCTTCTGCACATTTTTGGAATTGACTTAAAGGCTCATATACCTCCGTTCTTGCATTGGACAAGTCTTGCTTGTGGCCAATGCGGTTGGCCATCTTGTCCATGCATGAATCAACCAAGTCACAAAAGGAGTCTAGCATCTCCATGAAGTGTTTGTCAAAATCTTCTAACCTTCGCTTCCTTTCCTTCCCTTTACTTGATGCACTATTGGCACACACCTCATTAGGTACAATATTAATAGTGAAATGAGGTACTCCATCCTAATAACTTCTAACATAATTATACCTTTATACGTATGCCTTCTCATGTCTATTACCTAATGAATATGGAATAAATAACCATATAATTAAATAATTTGTTGGAAAATAGTGAAGACATTTGTAGATACATATCGTCCAAGTAAATATAGCACAATAAACAAAAATTGACATGTTTAGTTTTAAAATGTAATTGTGAACTCATCATGATAACTAATACAATTTCTTTTCATATGAATAAAAATCAACCCTATGCAAATAGAAATTGGCCATCTATTCACATCATCTTCAATATTTATTTGGGAAAAATTTATATCAAAACATAATTTCAACATAAGTCAACCTCCACTAATTCCAAAAGCCCTAATAGATTGAATTTCCATAGTCTACATATGAAATATCGACACAAAAATATGAGAAAAATGTGAACTGCACATTGTATTCTAAAATCTACAAGTCTTCGCTGATATTTAGCACAAGATGAACAAGGTGCTAAAGAAAACAAAATATAAGTTTGAAAAGAGATCTAAGTTACGAGCTTAGCATTTCAAAATTTTTACACTATTCTTGAGCTTTTATGGCATTAATGGGTAATGAGGAGCTTTAGGTGCAACCTTGGTGGTTTGAAAGAGAGAAGCTTGCATTGACTTTGTTGCCATGTGGTGCTGTAGATGTAAACACACGATCATCAAAGCAGATGAGAGAGAGAGAGAGAGAGAGAGAGGTGCAATGGTCGATCTAATGTCTTTGTGCTAGTATCACAGGGGAGGTGCAACGGTGGATTAGTGATTCTAAGATAGATATGTATACTAGGTTGCTCACAATCGGTAGAAAGTTGACAACGCGAATGCGTGAAGTAGCTCCATCAATCTGCTTGTTGACCAAGGGTACTTTAGTCATTTACCAAGTGAACAATGAGAGTATTTTGGTTTAAAAATAATTTGCTTATACTCTAATATAAGGGAAGGAAGCTCACAGCCCTCCCCCTTGTAATGTAATCTTGCCCAATCTTGATACCATATCTGTCATATGGTCTTTATCAAGATTTGTTACATGTGAACTGAATGTGTGATAAGAGAGATGAATTTATCTCATCCCCTTTTATCAATTGAATTGAATGTGACCTTACTTTAGAAGACTTTGTTACGGTTTCATCTACTACAAATTATCTTCATTATCCATGGCCTCCAATGATGCTGCTTAACACCATTGAGACATAGAAAACTTTGGAACAGGTACTTTGCCTCATATCTCTCCCTTAACTTATCAGTTTTAGCCATCACTTTTCCTTTGAACCTAACAATCAAACTAGATAAGGGCAATTGAATAATATGGAAGAACCATTTACTAAACATAATCTATGCTAATAGCCTGGATGGACATATTAATAGTAAAACACCTATTCCTAATGAGTTTACTGATGCTGATGGAACAATAAAAAAACCCATAATATACTATTTGGCAAAGAAAAAACAAACTTGTGATGAGCTAGCTTTATGCCTCTTATTCATCGGAGCCATTAGGGCATATCATAGGCCTTTCAACAGCCCATGTAATATGGGATTGCTTAAGATGCCATTATGAGTCTCCTTCCATGGCAAGGGTAATGATTCTTTGCAACCAACTCGAACAGTTGTCTAATGGTAGCATTATATTGGCCTAAAGTTTGGTAAATCTATAATCCATTATTGACTCATTAGCTATAGTAGTTATCTTATCATGACCATTTTCATTGCATGCTTGAGGGACTACCAATAGAATACGATACCTTCGTAATCATCATATACAATCACTCAAATTCACCTATACTGGATGAAATACATAACCTCTTGGTAGCGTTAGATTAGAGGCTTGAGAAGCGATGTCAGTTGAATCACTCTTTCTCCTAAAAGTATAAATGCAAATGTTGAATCTCGACTCAAAAAGTTATCGGTTGACTATAAATTTCAAAGATAGCTCTTGGTTAGGAGGTGGAGGCAAACACTAGAGAGGATAGCTGCCTTAGACGATCATTCTAGATCAAGGATCGGGTCATTTTGTTGGACCAATGAAGGGATGCCTAAACCTAGCCAAGAACTTTAGTCTGAGTTGCACCTAGCACACTTTTAGCCCAAATTAGCTTGGGTTTTATCCAAACTAGAATTAGACACCCAGTGCAAGTTCCGTCCCTAGAAGCGCAAGACCTAAAAGGCCTATAAAAAAGATTAGAAACTAGACTTGCTCAAAAATAGGCCATTCAGTGGTGTAGGCCCATTTTAGTAGCACTCTAAGTAGTCCTACACCTTATGAAACCATTCTTTCAACTTCTATAGTATCAAGCTCACCATACTTGGCTATTGATGATTGGTTCTTGGATTTTATAGCTACTCATCATCTCACTCCTTCATTGATGGTCTCAACTTAGCATTTTCCTATCAAGGTAATTTCTTCACACACCTCACATTTTTATCAACTTAGTTAGTGTTTCACAATTGTGCTCTGATAATAATCTTTTGGTGCAATTTAATGCTAACTCTTTTATGACTAAGGATTAGAGGTCCCTTCTTCACACACCTCACATTTTTATTAACTTAGTTAGTGTTTCACAATTGTGTTCTGATAGTAATGTTTTGGTGCAATTTAATGCTAACTCTTTTGTGATTAAGAATTATTGAGACTTCTACGAAGTAACCAATCACTCTTTAACTCTTGAGTCTCGCTACTCCACTCTAGCTTGGTCTATCAAATCTCCACTGTTTGCATTCTGGTCATGCTCATTTTGGTCATCATAGTCAAGAGGATTTGTTCAAACTTGATCAACTATATAAACTTAAAAACTTCAAAAGCAATGAAAATAGCTTTTGTCAAGCATATTTGAAATCTAACATCATCATCTGCCATTTACTTTGTCTAAGCATAGAATATTACATTCATTTGAATTTATTCACATATATTTATGGGGCCCTGCTCAGGTTAAGTCAGTAACTAAGGTTAAATACTTTTTTATCTTTGTTGACAACTATGTTGATTTACTTAGATTTATTTTCTTAACATTAAAGATCAAACCCCTCTCACTTTACAATCCTTTCTCTCCATGATTTGTACTTAGTACTCCTTCACCATCAAGAGGATCAAGTGAGACTAGGGAGGTGAATTTCATCCTTCATTTGTTTCTTCAATCTACAAGGATTCACCATGATATATCATGTCCTTACATTCCTCAACAAAATAGTTGAGCCAAATGCAAAAATAGACACATTGTTGAAGTTGGTCTCACTCTCATTATTCTATACACATCCCTATATCAATTTGGCCATATGCATTCTATGAGGTTGCCACTATTATAAACCACTTGCCCTCATAGCCCATTAACTAAAAAGTACCAATGGAACTTCTTCACAACAAAAAGCCTTCCTATGATTTAATTTACTTTACCAACTTCATCTCCTAGTCACCATCTCATAGTCCAAATAGAGTTGAGTCCTCACAGTCCACATCTAGGGATTTTACCTATTAAATTGAATTGCCATCTCCCTCTATTTTAGATTTGTAGGATAGGGAAAATTGGTCTCAAGGAAGGACTAAAAGTGCTCATCCAATGATAACCAAGTCCAAATCTGTTATCTTCAAACCTAATGTTTATCACTCTATATCGTTGGAGCATGCCATTGTTAGTGAGGCCAAGAATCACCCCTAATAGCTAGAAATTGCAAAATTAGTTGGAGGTTCTACATTGCAACAACACTTGGACCCTTGTTCTCTAGAGTATGACCATAAAGTGATTGGATGCAAGGGTATTTAAAGTCAAATTAAATTCTAATGGCCCTTTAAAATAGTGCAAAGCAAGGCTAGTGGCCAAGGGCTTTTACCAAACTCTAGGTATTAACTATATTGGGACATGACATCCTGTGGTAAAACCAACTACAGTGAGAATAATTATATCAATTGCTTTGTTGCTAGGATATGAGATTTGCATAATACATTCCTAAATGATGATCACACTAAATTAGTATTTGTGGCCCATCCTCCTAGTTTGAAGATGATAGATATCCTCACCATGTTTGCAAACTAAAGAAAGCTATCTATGTTCTCAAACAAAGTTCTAAAACTTGGTACATCAAACTGACTAGCTACCTGATTAGATGGGGTTCCTCAAACTCAAGATCAGACTCATCTATGCTTTTCAAGTCTCACTCTAGCCACTTGTGCATTGTCTTGGTGTATTTGGATAATATTATAATTACAAGGTTCAATTCCTCCCTTGTTAAGCAACTGATGGAAAAGCTCCATCACACTTATTCCCTCAAAGATCTAGGAGAACTATCCTACTTTCTAGGAGGACAAATCACAAGGACATAGAGCTAGCTTCATTATTGTTAAGAAAAATACATATATCAAGGAACTCTTGGATAAAGTTGGTAAGTCATAATGCAGGCCTATTGCAACATTGATGGCATCAAACTCACAGTTGTCCTTGTACAATGGGGATAAACTATCTAATCTAACAAATTATAAGAGTTAAGCTGGTGCCATACATACTACACTATCACTACACTGGATATCTCATTTGCAATTAATAAGGCGTTAGTTTCTCCATGCTCCTTCCACCACACACCTACAAGCAATCAAGAGGATTTTAAGATACCCAAAGAATACTCCAAATGATGGAATTGCCTTATCTGCTGATAGATCCCTCTCTATCTATTTTAAGGGAACTACAAATCCCACATAAAGCTCCCCCTCTAATTTATTATGACAATATGAGTACCATTCATTTGTTTGTGAATGCTATGCTTCTTACACAAATGAAACATGAAGAGATAGATTATAATTTCATGAAAGATGAAGTACCGGTCTTCTTTGCTTGCAGCACATTTCCTCAATAGAACAGCTAGCAACTCAACTCAAAGTTTTTCATTACACATGAACAAGCTTACGGTCTTACTTAGCTCTGTCAGTTTGAAAGGAGATATTAGAATTGAAAAATCAAATGAGCTCAATTATAGAGGATTATGTACACTTGAGATTACAAAAGCATGGTCACACAAGATCTCTTAGCCTATAACTAAATTTACTCATGTAGCCTCTACACAACTGCATATTGTACATGTCCCAACAATATTTGATTCTCTAGCATTGTGTATAAATGTAGAGGCTAATGTATTTGATGATTAAGGCAATTATGCTGAATATACTGGATCTCTCTCTCTCTCTCTCTCTCTCTCTCTCTCTCTCTTCTCTCTTTACTCCTTTGTTTCACCATGCATCAATTCTATTCTCTAAAATTTACCTTGGAAATGAAAATTCCACCTATGAAATAGTGGAACAAATATAGAGTTCGCTACAAAACAAAATAAAAGAAATAAACAAAACCATCTACCATAGACTAGAAACAACTCTTCTACAAACTTGAAATATTAGGAACTAACTCAACCCAAAAATCTTTAAAATAAAAGTTAGAAGTTAGTCACATGACCTAGTGAGAGATGATATGTCTATGATAGGAACGAGACAATCTCAAGTAAAAAAAGTTATAACAAATATTCTTACCATTTCAAACATAAGTACAATACAATTTTACACCATAAAAGTATAAATAGAAAAATGTTTATCAAAACATGTTTAATCAAAACTATATTTCAAATCATGTTCAAATGTTAAGTATTTCCAATCTCAAATATAACGTAGCATATCTCAATGATATCATATTTCAAAATTATAATGGAAGTCTTAATCTAGAACCACCATCCAAACAACCATGTACTAACACATCAGACTAATAATAACCTTATTAGCAGAGTTAGCATCCCCTACTAGTTAGATAATCCAAAATAAGGTGCACTTAGGCTAATGACGCTACCACTAATTATAGTATTTTGTCAAATTCTCTCTTATAAAGGCATCTGTCATACATTTTAGAGTTCAATTTTAATTTTATTCATAATACAAAAACAAGATCTTATCATTAAGGTCATACTTAAACAACATACCTACAATTTCAAAATTACATATTAAAGTTCGAAAGAAAAAGTTTCAAAAATAGTTGTCCCAAAATTCACTTAGGTTTTAATTGTCAAATGGTTTTTCTAAACATTTTGAAAAACATGTTTTCTAAGTTTCTACATGTTCAAGTTTTAGAAATTAGTTTATAATGTGTATACTGTGGTTTGGGCATTGAATGAATTACAAAAATTTGGAAAACTGGAAACAAATGTAAATATTTATTTTCACCCTCCCTACAAGTTGGAATTGAAAAATTCTAGTCTTTAATGCTACGGAATCAATAATGATGACGAGAAATTTCCAAGAAATCTAAAATCACAAAAACAATATTAATTTCCAATTTGAAACCCTGAGATAGGTAAGGATTGAAACTATTGAAAAAACACCCCTAACTCAACTTATTTGGTTGTAAATATCCAAACCTATAACCCAAGTTTGAATACAGCGCTGTTACCCAAGACCATGTATAGAATCTAAATGCAAATCCATGTGACCTAAATGTGAAAGCCCAAATCTAAATACAAAACCTAGGTCCAAATTTGTAACCCAAATCTATTAGCCCCGATGCAGACCCATTTATTTTATTATAATATAATAAATTATATATATATATTCATGTATGTATATTGATAATTATATGGCATATATTGTAACATTCCACACCACGTTTGGAATACACAACATTAGCACATAAACATGCATAACATTACCACATGTATCATTTCATGAATTGCATGCATTATGTTTATTACAAACACATTAGGTGTAATTTAACTTAAGGAAATTATTTTATTTATCCTTGTCCACAACTCTACAAAGGGTTAAAAGAGTATTAGGAAATATTAAAATATGAGACTTACATGATAGTGGGAGAAAGAGAAAAAAAGAGTAATAGTTGAAAAAGAAAAACCTAGGCTATGCAACTAATTTGTAAAATAATAATTGTAAAACTTAAATAAATAAAATTATCAAAATTTATTAGTAACTTAACCTAGTCTAGATCTTAAGTTTACAGGGACTAGAAGAGCATTAGAATAGTCATTTAGAGTTAAAATTTGAATTAGTACTCAAGAAGGACATAAAAGGGAATCAAAGACTAAGGAGGCGCATTTTGGTCATCTTCCAAGGGGGCTTTTGCTGACTTAAGAGGAGGGATATAAAAGCCCTTAAGCCTGTAGAAGACTCCCTATATGTCGTGCAAGCCAAGAGAGAATGAGATAAAGGAAAGAAGGAAGAAAGGAAGAAGTAGAAGAAGAAAGAAGAAAGAAGGTAAGAAACTTCTAGAATTTTTTAGAAACATGAAATTTGTGCAGAAATTTTTGTAGATTTTGATTATGCTTCCACTCTTCTATCATTTAATTCAAGAAACATGAGGTTTGGAGTTGTTTGATATGCTGAAAATTCTGCTTGGCCGAACCATAGGAAGGAAAGAAATCATATGCAACTTAAGAGCTTTGAACAAACTTGTTGAGAATTATGTTTTTGCTTTGGAAATCTTGTGTTTCTATGATTACATTTTGGGTTTTTGGGCTGTCCATGAAGCTGAAAACAGAGCTGTGATAGAGGAGCTCATGTTGAAACAAACAAAATAAGGGAAAATAGCAAGAACTATAGGGAATTAAGCTGAAAACTTAAGATAGAGCAACACTAAGTAAGCAAAAACTTTTTTGCAGGAAATGACTAAGTAGTTGAACCATTAAAGGCTAGAAGAGGGCTTGAATTTGGTTAGGACTTGGTGTAAATGAGTAGTTCAGAAGGTGGTTAAGTCAAATTAGAAGAGGGAGTTTAATGCAGACAGAAATTTGATTCCACTATAGGCTATACCTAAGCAGAAGGTGAGAAATGGTGTGCAGAAATTTTCCGCAATACTCCATGCTTAAGCCACGAAATTAAGGGAATGGAATGAGCTTTAGTACATGTCTAATGAGTAGCTAGGTTCAGGTTATAGTTAGCCTAGGGCGGGGAACTTGTAAGGAAATTGAATTAGGGCTCAACTTATATAAACTAGTTAAAGAAGTGAAATGGTTAAGTGCAGAAAAATTAGAACAGAAAATTCTGCAACTTAGGTCACTTAATTGAGACTTTTAGGAGGTAAAATGGAACTTCAAACAAAGATAATTAAGTTGCTCAAATGAAGAATCAATTAACCTAACAAGGGAAAGTGAGAAAAGAATTTAACTTTGCTCAAAACCTTAGCAAACCTAATTAAAAGTTTAGGGATGTAAATGCTAAATTTTAAAGCAGAAAATTTTGAAAATGAAAGATGCTTTTGGAGAAGGTATATTCCTCTCTAGAGGCATGAAATAGGCCATAAACAAGGGTCAAAGAGATATTAGAAAGAAGGCCATAAGTTAGGAAATTAATCGAGCTCAAGATGCAAATTAACTTAAAATTAATCTTATATATAAATGTTGTTAATTCTTACAACTTAAGAGACTTAGAGGATGGATCTTAGGCCTTCTAAAGAGCACTTAAGAAAGATGAAATTGAACATAATAAAAGCTAGGAAAGAGGTAGAGGCATGGCCCTTAAGAAATGGGAAGAATAAATAAAAAGAAAAGCATAAAAATTAAAAAGAAAGAGGAAACAAATACCAAAATAATCTAAGACATTTAACATGTATTTGCATCATGCATTCATGACATTTTACTTATACTTACTCTTCATTTGTATGAGGAGGAGGTAGAGCCAAGTTAGACCCCGCTCTGACTGATGAGACTAACCACTAGTAAGTTATTTATACTGTGAGTGGTGTACTTTTTAACCTTAGTCTTTTTAACTTAAAATGCATATTTTATGGTTAAAATGAGTTGTTTTACAAAGTATATATGTATTTTAATATCAAAATTTGAAAATAGAGTAATTATGTTTTACTCTCTAGCATTTATATGATTTTATAAATTTATGATATTTTTGGTGTTTTACCACTCAGACTAGTGTGCTAGGTGACCATTTGTGGCATGTGGCAATTCTACAATCTATCTCAGACGTCTCAAACTATGTTAGTTTGACTTGGAGTAGCAACTCATGATTGCAGGCTACATAGTGTTGCAGCGTCTAGTATATTTTGATGATTTTATGTTTTCATGTTTTATTGCCCTTAGATATCGTCGGTTGTGCGTACTTGATTAGAATTTTATAAGATATAGTATAGATTTATGATTTTCTGCCCTTACTTATATTTTACTCTCTTAGCTTTGAGGACACTATTAAACTATAGAGATAAGTAATGCCCTTGATGGATAAGTTTCTCTTATATTTTTCTATCTCAGCTTTATTGATATTTTATTACCCTAATGATATGAAATGAGCTTACTATGATGTTACTGCTTTGGATTTTTCATGAATAAATGGATTTCCATATCTAGCTTATGTATGCTACTACTATAAACTTGCTCTATTTCTGTTAAGTTTAGATTGTATGCTATTCACTAAGAACCTTGCTCTCATACTATTTTATTTTGTAGATTTTAACTATTTTGGATAGGAGCACCCCCATTTTCCTGCAACAGAAAGAACATTGCACTATAGTGGAGGTAGGGCTAGCAGGATGTCACGCCCCAACTCGGGAGCGTGACCGGCACTAGGATTGATGTGCCAACCCTAGTAAGCCTCTGACCAAAACGAATCAGATAAGTATCTCATCAGAAAACTACCAATATACATAACAAAACATGTCTGAATTATACACGGAGCGTCTAAAGTACAAAAGGTAAATATATAGAAAGTGCCCGTACAATCAAATCAGCATAGCGGTGACGGAATTGTCGCAAGAGCTACCACTACCAATCAGAACTAAAATCTGGAAGGTGGGAGAAAAATGGATGAGTATAAAACTCAGTGAATAACAGTATTACTCTAGACAGGCCAGGATAGGAATCGTAACCATTTAAAACACAAGTAGCTTTTCCACTTAATAGCACAGTTTACAAAAGTCACATTTGCCTAAGTAACACATGTGGTTTACATATGCACAGTTAGAATTAGAAAATCAGAAATCTGTCGGAGTATCAAAATGTATTATATAGCAGAACCAAAGCCACATATGGACCTAGGGCACTCCCCACACGTTACGGCCGCCCACCGTATGATAGTTGAGCCTCTGGCATCCCGTATCAGAATTAGAGTCACATGTGGATCCAGGGCACTTCCCGCATACTACGGTGAACCACTGTACGACGATTGAGCCCTTGGCATCCCTTATCAGAGTCGGAGTCATATATGGATCTAGGGCATTTCCCGCATGCGACAGCGGCCCACTGTCTGATGGTTAAGCCCCCAGCATCCCGTATTAGAGTCAGAGTTACATATCTCATATCAGCCGCACTGGGATCCCGTGCCAGAACCAGAACCAAAATCACATATATCAGAGTCATGATTAGAATCAAAGTCACAGACAACTCTCGACAGATTTACTTTTAAAAACGCATGCATCACTGAAGCAGGTATGTAATTAATTATAGAAATAATTTCAGGCTTATCGTACTTTTGAAACAAGTAGATTCATGTCCCGGAATTCAATACCACAATTCAGAAATCAGAACACAGAAATTAATAGAAAACTATAACGCAAACACATGTACAACGAGTACTGTCACTCACTGGACACGTCAAAACTGATATCAAGGAACTCTGACAGACGACTCATGAGCCAAAGCACGCCTCCCCAGATGTATCTACAATCACCAAGCCACAAGTCAGAATTGAAATTGAATTTATTCTAAAAGACTCACTCATTGGAAATGGCCCAGGATTTTTCCCATATCCAGGTTCTTGACATGCATCCCAAGGCACCACTAACCTGCATCAAGACTCACATTACTCATGAACACTCCTCAATTCTACTCCTCGACCCTCATCCATAAAGAAGCAGCCTCCACGATTTTCGAACCATAGTGAACCGACCTCCGAAAACCATTAAACCAATCTAACCTGATCCAAAACTATCTCAAACTCTACTAGATCAGCCACAAAACCCTCAAAATCGGATTCAAAAGGCCCAAAAACCCTAAGAACCACCTTGAACCAACCAAGAACCTCTCAAAACTAAGTTGAATCAGGCCAAAAACTCTAATTCTAAGCATCGGCACACGAACCAAGTGTAACGACCCAATTTTTCAAAATTAATTAAGGCTGAGGACCAAAGTGCAAGAATTAAAAGTTTTAGGAGCTGAATCAAAATTTTCTCAACGACTAATCTGTGGAAGCAACAAAGATTAGGGACTAAGTCTGCAACTTTCAGAAAAAGAAACTGGCTTGAACAATGAATTGAATGATGGTTCTCTCTAATTCAGCCGTGTTTTGTAATAATTTGGATCAACTTTTTACATCCTTGCATGTGTTTATGAAAGCTCAACCAAACCCCTCATTCAATCGGGAGTTTTGAGTGAGGGAGAGGAGGAATTTTGGGGGTTTTAGCCATTGGGTTCACAGATCGCCAGAAGGTAGATTTATGGAATTCTGGACTACTTGGGCTGTTTGCTCTCCGATTGGAAGCTCCAGGGTGTTCTTCTGGCTCGATTTGGTGGCTTGGGAGGTCTTAGATCCATCTAGGTAAGTTTTTTTAATTGTGTTTTTTGAAGATTTGGGTCCGGGTCATGTTGCAGACCCAGACAAGGTTTTTGAGTCTTGAAGCGGGTGAGGAAGATGGACCTGGATGCGTCCAGGTCCGTGTTGAGCTGACTCGGTCGAGTTGACTCGGCCAACTTGTGTGGGTTAGGCCTGGGCCAGTTGGGCCCAAGCCAGCCCATTTGGTGGGCTGGGCCTTTGGGCCTACGCAAAAAAAAAAAAACAAGAAAAAAAAGGTGGGGTTTTGACTGAACCGGTCGAGGCTTTGACCGGCTGGTTCAGTGGCCATTTTGACTTCAAATTTGGCGTTTGGACTGATTCTAGATTCAAGGGAATGAGGGCTATCAAACCAAGTGGGTTTAGAAAATTTTGGTTGACCGGTTCATTGTCTTTCGGGTGACCGGTCACTAGTTTTCAGGTTGGTTCTTGGGGAGTTTGGACTGGTTCGTGGTTCAACATGATGAAACCTAGCTAACCATGAAGTTTGGTGATTTTTGGGTGAGCGGTTCAAGGTGAATCGGGCTCGGTTTGCATGCCGGTGCGTAGAGTTAGGGTTTTTGGCCTGGTTTGAGGCTGGTTTAAGGCCTTTTGGCTGGTTCAAACCGATTTCTAGGGTTTTTGGGCCTTCTGATTCCGATTTTGAGGGTTTTATGGCCGTTTGAGTTGAGTCAGAGGTAGTTTTAAACTGGGTTAAGCCAGCTCGAGGGTTTTGGAGGCCAGTTCGATACGGTTCGAGAGTTGTAAAGGCTGGTTCCATAAGTTTGAGAGTGGTTAAGTAGACTTGTTTAGTGTTAGTAAGTCATATGGATCCCAGTGATGGGTTTTGGTGCCTCGAGGTGCATGCTAGGGTGTCGAGATGGAATTTTAGACCGGTTTTGGTAACCGAGCTTGTTTCTAGTGCCGAATTTGGCGTTGGTGATGGTTTTGTGTGATTTTGATTGCAGATTCGCAGGCAGGGGCACACCCAAACCACTGAGTCGAGTGAGGTGACTTGGAACTCTCTTTCGGCTTAGCGTGTATACAGTGAGTGATGATACCTTCTCTATGCCTGTGTTTTCATACTGTGATTTTTTGACATAATGATTATGTGACTTGAAAACTGTATTTTGATTATATGACACACTCGGGTTATGTGTTATGTGTCTTGTGAACTATTAGTGGGTTGTGTTGGTATGTGATTTTGGTTTCGAGATATGGACTGTATGTGGGCATATATTCCTGTTTTGACTTGTATGTGAGGGGTGGTGTGATGTAATGGGATTTGGGAACGGCAGGAACTCGGCTAGAGTGTGGTGATCTGTAGCATTCAATAGTGAGTCGGCCTGGGTTGTGCGAGATGATTGGGATGCTAGGAACTCGACTGGAGTACGGTGACCCGTAGCATCTAGTAGTGAGTAGGCCTGGGTCCAGTGCTGGGATGTGAAGTACTGTGATGTGAGGTGATGTGGTTTGATGTTTGGTTGACAGTATCCATTAGTGTAGGTTTAATGTGTTTTGATTACTGCTCACTGTATATATGTGTATATATGGTTTTGTACTTGTGGCGTGATACGTATCCTAACATGTATAAATTAGGTATCATCTGCATTCACTGAGTTTCGCGAGTCACATATTATTATCATTCCAGATTCGTTTGACTGTACCTACATCGATTAGCGTGCCAGCGTGGGAGACAGCGACTGCAGATTTGATCGTTGTACAGGGACTTCTCTTTTGTATCTTTTCCTTATTGTATTATAGAATAGCTTTCTTGTACTCTCAGACAGGATCCCAGGTGGTTTCTTAGATGTTGTATTACTGCTTTTAGTGTATATTTTGTATTTTTGGAGTTTGACTAGGTTGTTGAGGCTTACTGGGGTCAGTGGACCCCAGTGCTAGTCTCGGGCCCGGGTTCAGGGTGTGACACTAAGCCTAGTTCACCCTAAACCGAACATCCAAACATCATCAAATTTCATGACTAGCTAGGTTTCATCATTCTAAACTGGGAACCGATTCAACTTCCTCAAGAATCAACCTAAAAGTTGATGAACCGGCCGTCCAAAGGGCATCGCACAAAATCGGTTGGTTCACTGTGAACTGGCCATCCAAAATTTTCCATAAACCACCTAGTTTGATAGCCCTCATCTTACTGAACTAGGAACCGGTCCATTCACCCAAAAAGCCAACCGAAAAGCCCTCGAACCGACTGGTCAAACATTCGATCCACCTTGGCCGGTTCACCTTCCCAAAACCCTAATTCCCAATATTTAATTAATTAATCCTAGAATATCTAATCCCTTACTATCCTCCTTAACCACTGTCCTCTATTAACCTACTCCGGGGATAGCATATCCCAATTTTGGCCCTTGGGTTGATTCACGGGTCAACCCAGTTAATGTACACAATGGGCTGAGTCAACCCACGAGTTGACTCAGCCCAAACCGGCACAAGGGCCGCCCCGCGGCTCAGGCCCTCAGGCCCGCTACTCCTCTGGGCCGAGCCCGGGCCCAACAGCCCAAGTCGACCCTGTACGGGACCCGGACCCGGACCCATCCGGGTCCCGTCTTCTTCACCCGGCAAAGACCCAAACACCCTGTAACACCCGAAACCTAGAAAATCCAAACTTTCAACATTTTAAAGCTCACTTGGATGAATCGAGGCCCACGAACTGGAATTCCAAGACCCCCAAACTGATTAACAAGCTTCAATCAGAGTGATTTGGACCACAAACTCAAAATTTTCAAAAATTTTTTGTCGGAAGACGCGGCACTTTCCCAACTTCAATCCTCCCTCTCTAACACCCGAACTCTCAAATTGAACACCCCCCGAAGCTCGTTTCCCTTTTCTACACAAAAACCCAAAATATCTCAAGCTGCCTTGCTCCTTTTGGAGCAAATTTTTGGCTTCCATAGCCTTTAGCTGACTTCTGGCCAAAGGTCCCCTCCCCTTTTTTCAATCTGGCCCAACAACTTTTATTCTGTTCAAATAACTCCCCCAAATTCCCAATTTGGTCCCCGAACTTATTCACCCTTCCACTCTAAACCTCATTTCTTTAAATTCTTCCAATTTCACCCCACATTTCTTGAATTTGTTCCAAAACTTCTCAGATTTTTCAATTTGACCTCCAAAATATCTAATTGTTTCGTTTACACTCCCACTCAACTTAATTAAACATTAAAACTTATTTTAAGGTTTTTGAGCCATTACACAAGACTTCTTTGTTCATTTAGCCAAACATGTAATTTGTACGAGTTAGTTCATGAGAGAGAGAGAGAGAGAGAGAGAGAGTTTGTTTTGGGGAACATTTTTTAATGTTAGAATATAAAGTTTTTACCTTTTTAGCCTTTTAACATGTTTATATTATATTAAAAGTTAAAATTTTTCTAATAAATATATTTTTATCTTGAAACAATTTTTTAATTTTCTTTTTTATTTCTATTTCAGTATGCCAAATATAATGATAGAATAAGAATTCATTCCATTAGTGTATACCACGTATATTTATCAAAATTTTCATTTTATTTTGATTCCACTCACGTTTGTATTTTATCAAAAATCATTGTATTATATTATATGTCACCAATAATTAGGGTTTTCACATTTTAATGTAAAAACAATACATATCAATTATGTTATAAATAAATGATTCATAAATAATTTTAAATTTTAAATCCATAACATGAAATTTAAAGTACTTATTTCAAAATAAAATACTAACACGAATTGAAATAAAGAAATTCCGAAGTCGGTGATCCGTATGATAATCCGCCGCAATAAACACAGTAGGAGAGAGATTGGCGTTTCATCGTATATGCCCTGGTGGCCACATTGCTTGTCCTCACGCGTCCAGTCGGCATGACCAATATTTCGTGGGTCCAAATTTCCTTCACTTAGTTTAGACTTCCTATCGCTATCAGTTTGCAGTATCATGAAAAGGAAACATGCCAGCGTTTGGTTGAATTCAAAATACTCAATTCTACATGGAATTTATTTGCCCGACCTTTAATCATACTTTACATATATATCATTTAACAATAAATATTAAAGATAAAAAATAAATAAATGACATGTAAATTATGTAATTAAGCAAAAACATTTTTATTTTTACATTGACGATAATTTTCTTTACTTTTTTAATTTATTGAATTTGAATTATTAATTTAAAATATTTAAATTTATATTGTTTAATAATAATTTTAACGTTATTATATATAATATAATTTTATATTGACGAACTATAATTAGAAAAAGATATTATAAAATTTATATAAAAAATATCATTTCAACTTTTATACTCAAAACCCAACAACTCCTGTGCATGCTATCTCACTGCCACAAAGAAGTCATTTCTCATAACCTAAAATTAACAGAATTATACTTAATATTTCCAAGCACTTTATAATTATTTATATAATCACATAAATTATATATAATTTTTAGTTTCTTGCCCTCTCATCACGAATCTATGATTTTAGGGCTATTTGGCCCATGGACTTTTGAAAATCTTCTAACTTTTGAGACTTTTCTATGTAATGAAACCCAAATTTCGTTATTAAAAAAAAAAGGGAAACAAAGCAACTGATTTGATCGGACCGTAATCAATTTGTACTGTTATTTATTTATTTATCTATTCCTGTTTCCCCGCCTCACTTTTTGAATTGAGGGGGAAGTGAGTTCGCACGGAAAAAGCTAAAAAGCTTTGATTAGTATACCCCTTTGGAATTTCCCTTGTTTGTTTTAACTATTATTTTGTTTTTTATTTTTCTTTAAAATGCACGGTTTACCCACATTGAGAAATATTTGCACATGTTTGTTAGCCAGTTAAAGGTCGGATTGGGCTAAATTAAATTGATTTGAGGGTTTAAAGAAGAGGTTTGCCTAAACTTTATTTTAAGAATTTGACTGAAGAGATGGGTTTACCCTAACCGAGCTTGGGCGACCAATTTGCCCTCAGTTTCCTTGCTCCCTTAGTTGTACTGCTTCTGTTTTTGCTTCTGCTTCCTCCACTTTTGGATTTACCAAATCTGCCTGGATCATCGAAATTAATAGCCACTGGAGAAGGTATAGCCGGTAACGGTCATGAATGATGAGGATAATCAAGCTCTCATAGCAATCAAAGAAAAGAAAATGCAACAGTAGCAAAAGAAGAAGAGGAAGAGGTAGAGAAAGAAAGTGAGAGTAGAGGAAGGTGCCGTGGGACCAAAAGAAGATACCGCGTAAAAGTGTAATTTGATGTTCTTATTTGTAACTCACTTTTACTGCTCTTTTATAACAAAAAAGGGTCAAAACAAAAACACTTTTTCAGATATGTTTCACATTGCCGCTTTCAACGTGTCACCGTGACAACTTGATTAATTTAAAATTCATATTTTATTTTTAAAATTAAATTATCAAATTATCATTTATTTTGATTTTATTCGATTTTTTTTTGTCATTACTTTTAGTTATCATTACTTTTTAGTTGTCATTTCTCTTTCAAAGAATCTACACTTTAAGCTATATATCTTGCTAACATTTTCTGTTTACTTTTTTTTTTTCTACAAGACGCATGAAAACTTCGGTGTAAATTCTCAAGGTGCCAGAGAATTCATATTTTAAGTAATTGCTCTTATCACACTTTTTTTTTTTTTAAAGTTAAATTGTCATTCAACAATTTAAATAAAAGTATGAAGTACCACATAATTCCAATTGGATGTTTTCAATTCAAAATGTGTTACAATATTTATTTTGTTATATATATTAAAAAGAAAGTTACATAATGGCACAGGACATCTTGGCATTGCCTGTCTCAATAATTCTGATTAAACAAATTTTTAGTTTAAGAGGTCAAATTTTAGATGAAACTCATTCAAGGATACGTCTAATAAATATTAAAATTCAATTATATTTTGATGATTGGACCAAGACCATGTATAGACAATAAAAAATTATCGTAGAATCAAATCAAGAGAAGAATAAAGAAACAATAACGAGAACATGAGATAGTAAAAAATAAGATAAAAAATAAAGAGGTATACTAATCAAAGTAAGACAATTAAATGAATTTTGATTCCTCTAAACTTTAACCATTTTAATTGATACACAATTAAGTTCAAATTCTTTATTAAATATTTTTTTATATTTAACATTAAAAAAATATTTATAATATTAAATATTTATTTTATTCAAAAAAATATTTAGTGATTTAAAAATATTTATAAGTTAACATCTAAACTCTTTCAAGTAAAAACGAATCAAAACTGAACTCAATTAGGCTCAAACCGTGAATGAGCAAGAATCAAAACCCAATCAATGATCAAAGTTCTAGTCCTAATTTATATTTTTTTTTGAACTGGAACTAGCAGTTCAATTCTGGACCGGGCTTGATTCACGAACAGTAATAGACCTAGTATAATGAAACCCAAATTTCGTTTAAAAAAAAAAAAGGCGAACTAAGCAACGGATTTGATGGCGCCGTAATCACTTTGTAGTATTATTTATTTATTTATTTATTTATCCTTTCCTGTTTCCTGCCTTACTTTTTGAATTGAGGGGGAAGCAAGTTCACACGAAAAAAGCAAAAAGGCTTTGACTAGTACGCCCCTTTGAAATTTCCCTTGTTTGTTTTAACTACTATTTTGTTTTTTCTTTTTCTTTTAGATGCGGGATTTACCCACATTGAGCAATATTTGCACATGTTTGTTAGCCAGTTAAAGGTCGATTGGGCTAAATTAAATTGATTTGAGGGTTTAAAGAAGATGTTTGCCTAAACTCTATTTTAAGGACTTGACTGAAGCGATGGGTTTACCCTAACCGAGGCAACCAATTTGCCCTCAGCTTCCTTGCTCCTCCTGCCCCCCTTGATAGTACTGCTTCTGCTTCTCCTTTTCCTTCTTCTACTTTCTCTGCTTTTGAAATTACCAAATCTGCTTGGATCATCGAAATTAATAGCCATTTGAGAAGGTATAGCTGACAATGGTGGTGAATGATGAGCATAAACAAGATCTCATAGCAATGCAACAGCAGGAAAATAAGAAGAAGAAGAAAATGAAAGTAGAGGAAGGTGCCGTGGGACCCAAAAAAGATACAGCTGATAAGTGTAATCTGATGGTCTTATTTATAACCCATTTTTACTAGTCTTTTATAATAAAGAATGGTCAAAACAAAAACAGTTATTCAATATGTCACCATGACAACTTAATTAATTTAATTGCAAGACATCTCTCTCTCCCCCACGTCCTCTATGTGGAAAAATTAGAAAAATGACCTCTATAAAATTAAAATACATTCACGAGTTAATAAAAGTAATTATAAAATATGGCCAACTAGTAAATCTTAAATGCACATATAATTCAGCAACTATTAATTTGTTTTAGTTTCTGCAATGAAATTTGTAGTTGTTTCTGATGACCTTTATTAATATTTGATCATCTTTTGTACTGAAAACTGTTATTGCCTCTATGAATTAATTTTTAATTGACATGAATTCTTTGTTTTTTAATTTTGCAACGCTGTCTGTCTTTATTTTATTGTTAATATTTAATATAAAGTATTAAAAATTAATTTTCTATTATAAAATCATTTCAATTATGATAGAACTAAGGAACCATTGAACTTAATTTTGGGACTGGTTAATAAATTAGTCTTTCCATGCAATGCAAACCTATGGATGCTGTGTAACATCCCAAAGCTAGTAGCACTACAAGAAAATTGGTATTTAGGTATAGTCAAAATCGTGGCTAATATGCACAAAAACCGTGGCTAAAATGAGGTTACCACAATTCATAAAACCGTGGCTAACAAGGGCGTTGCCATGTTTTTTGCCACGGTTTTATGAACCGTGGCAACCTTTTTTTTTTTTGTCTCGGTTAGATCTTAATTTAGCCACGGTTCTAACCGTGGCTAGTAATGAAAAATGAAAATAAAATATTAAAAAATATTTATTAGCCACGGTTATAACTATGGCTAAATTTTGGCTAATAATAAAAAAATATAACATATTAAAAAATATTGGTTAGTTACAGTTATAACTATGGCTACATTTTGGCTTCTAATAAAAAAAAAGAAAAATAAAATATTAAAAAATATTGGTTAGCCACGGTTAAATATTGGCTAATAATAAAAAAAAAGAAAAAAGAAATATGCTTTCCTGCAATAGTTATCACAACAAATGTAGCCCCATTTTATGCAGTGTAAAATATTTACATCTAGCACAAATCCGGAAATAGTTGAAGAAATGAATCTACTGATATATAAAATTTATTTTCTAGCATTATTATACAAGGAAGGGCTGTCCAATTTGGAATAGGTCTGTCATGCTTCTCTGCCCGTATCCATCATTTGGTAAAATCCTTGGTCACAAACAATTAACCGCAAACAATGGGACAGCGTCTTCATAAATTCTCAGATATTACCCTGTACGACATTAGGTTCTTTTGGGACAGAACCCATTTTGTACCTTCATTTTCATGATGACACCATTATTTACAATGCTTCCACAACTGAATTTATGGTATAAAAATGTTACCGTATTCTTATTTTCCTTTCTGTTGAAGAGCACTTTAGAGTTCCACATCAAAGTGATTTCTATCTAGCAAGAAGCAAGAGTCAAGTAATAAAAATATACAATGCCACAAATAGTCCAATAAGAATTCTGAAGGCTGTAGAGAGAAATGTTTCTTGGCAGTTGTATACCACACACTTCTAAAGTATAGAATTTGGGTTCAAATACACAATGGAGCATTAGAAAAGTCAATTTAGAATCACTAAAAGATTCAACATAGAAAAGTTTGTACTAGTCTGTATTAGAATGTAAGCAAGGAAAGCGAGGAAGAAATCAGTTACCTTTGTATAAGTTTTCAAAAAGAAGTCCTTTAGGGTGTCAAGGCTACTATCCCACTGAGACTAGGTCAAGTATAAAGTAGTGTCCTTGTCAAAACCAATCTTCCTTAAAAATAATGCAATCTCCTCTAGACTGTAACAACTTTTTACTCAAAAAGAAACACTTCCTTAGCAATCATCATTCTCCAACATTTCAATCCTCAAGTCCATAGCAATGAACCGGCCATATGACTTCCGACTTAAAGTTCTTAGGCACTCAATCATCAAATCAACCACTTCATGAACCTCTGGTTGTAACTTTAAAGTTCCAAACATTGCTAAGCATGCCACAAAATTCGTGCTGGTTTTTTGCTCACCCTTTTTCATATTCACTGAAGGAAAGTATGTTGCCAGCTTTATGTTGCCTTTGTACTATAAATTGGTTCAATGCGTTCAACAATATGGTTTTCAATAACTCGATTTGGAACTCTGACAACTGCAAGGTTCCTTGATGATATCCCTATAGGTTGGTCTTTAGACACTCTAACCACCCTTTCTAGACTCTTTACAAATTTATCTGCATCATATATGTCTCCAAAATCCCTGGAAGATTTCAGCATGTTAGTATAATTGTGGCTTTTCTATTAACAGATGCTCTGTAAGTACAATGTTATCTTTAATGAAGAGATTCAGATTATAATGTGTGTAAGTTTCGACACTCCCAAGTAAAAAATTTATTTATACCATGTCCATTCATGGTTGAATAGGTTATCATACTTTCCATATACCTTGTAATAAGCACAAGAATTCTCAGCAAGATTTTTTAAATGGACATTTGGTATGTAAACACTCCAACTATGATTCATTTAGAAAGGAGATCCAGCTCTTGCTAGTTTGAGTTAATTGCATATGTCATGTGAAAACCCTTACATATGGCATAAAGGAGAATGAATACCATAATCAAAATCATTATCATTACTAGAAGAAGCTTGAAGAAGGCTCTAACAAATATTCAGATTCCTAACTCTTGCTTCAGCATGTTATGCCATTAAGGACTCCAATACTAAATTTAGAAAATATTAAACGTGCCAACAAGAACACTTTCCAGTGCCATTATGGAACATCTGATTATGTTGCAAAGTGATATCCAAATTCTTCCATTTAGTCTATTTTGGAAGTTATAAATCTAGTTCTCATAAAGTATTTTGATATATCTAAAAGCTTTTTTGCAGCATGAAAATAAGCATCAGCATAACAAGGACCATTCTAAATAAATTTACACGCACGGAGAGAGAGAGAGAGAGAGAGAGAGAGAGAGAGCACTTAGGATTTAGATTCCTCTCTAACACTAATCCTTGTTTTACACCATTAGAAATTCAAATGTAGCACCAAGAAGGCCTCCAAAAAGGAAATGGAAAATAAAAATAGAAAGACAGAAGTCAAAGAACTACTAAAGTAAAAAGTTCACATGTTCCCACGGAAGTCAAAGAACCCACTAGAGAAGTTTAATCCTTTAACAACCAATTCATAAGGATAGAAACTTGCTCCATCCTTTATTCTTCTTCTTACATGCACAATCTAGGTGCTTTAGACAACACTATGCCAAAGATTACATCAATTTCATAGTAATGTTATGTGACACTATTGAATCACTGGCTAGCTCCAATTCAGGAAATTACATAAAAGGTGCTTTAAAATGCTATTATGAACACTAACCTCTTATCACCAGGTTTGCTTCCCGTTATGTCTGGCAATACAAGAGTTGCTCCAAGATTTTTTGCCACCACAACTGCATCAACAATCTGAAGGTTTAAAATAACGAAGAGATCAATATTAAGTTTGAGATGAAAAAGAAATGGTTAAGGCTTTGGCAAAAGGAAAAAATAGAGAAGTCTATAGGATTTGGCTCATCAATAGGAAAGAAAAAAATCTGATAGAGTATGATGGGTATGAACTTCTGTAGATAATATATCCATGTGGAAAAAAAATCAACAAAAACTTGGGGGGTGAAAAAGGCAATTTATCTACAAGTATTTAGTGGAAAAAGGTCAAAAGGGTTTGAGAAGTTGGTAATAAAATCTATGTTAACTTTTTTCTTCTTGGTCTATTCTTATAAAAGGTAATCTTATCCAGCAATGTTGTGAATAGAAGCAATTAAGAAATATTTTGATTTCTTAAAAGTGTAATCAACAAAAACAATTTGTGCTAACAAAGAAGCACATTCTCAAAACTAAGAACATAAAGTATCATGGCAAGCTGGTTACAATTAAAGAAGCAACTAAAATCCTTCAAAAATACATTAAAAAAAATCTCAAATATCTCTAGGTAAAATATGCTACTAGTACTACAAAATAAAGATTTTGCTCACTATAACACCTTTACACAATTTAAAGAGCTCTATTTATAGCATTCAAATGAGAAACCAAAAATCACTCATTGTTAAGTACAATGTTCTAATGCTCGAGTAGCAGCATAACTTGAACAACATGATTATGAGTTGGGAATCTAGCATCCAAAACTACCAAAAATTTTAAGAATTTGCTCTATAAACACCTGTCAACAAGTTCTGGACACAATTATAGACATGACCAACAAGCACAAGAGAAAATGGAATTTTTAGAAATAATCTGTGCTACTAAGCCATGATTTTTTTATTGTAATAAAGGACTTAAATTAGAAGGATACAATGCAACAATCTTTAGACAATAAGAGACAAAAACTTGTCAAACAGATTAAAGAAACTAAACCAAAAACAAAAACACACACACACATACACACGCACACACACAAAAGGCAAAGTGAAGGATATATGCCTCGATGTTCCCATGCAAAGAAGTAATATCTTGAGAATTCCAAATATGGCATGAATATTAAATCGAACTTGATTTAAATGGAAAACAATATAATGTTAGAAGCCAACCAATGAAAATTAGCATCTTACTCTCTCATGCAATAATGCACACATGAGTGCATATTCTTCCTTTGCTTGTATTGTTTGCTTGCTATTTGAATAGATAAATTTAAGTATCTTCTAACAATTATCCAATGTGTGCACAAGAACAAATCAAGTAATTATTAAGCCACATGAAAGTTCAATGGAGGATTGCTAAAAACAATACTCAACTAAATGTTGTGCTAAGGCTAAAAATAGCAATTTATTAAAATTTAAACCCTTAATAGCCTCTATGCATTATTAATTAGTGGTTGGCATCCCAGACCCATCTTTTAGGGGGACACTTTTGGAAAAGAGTTAGAGGTTGAGTTGTATCTTGACAGTAAGCTAACTCATTTGATCAAAGTGACTATGAAAATTGTATATTAGGAAAAACCTATGGAAGAAATAAAGAGGTCACTATTCAGAGAAAAGAAAGTGTGAAACACAATTTCTTAGCCTATATGGTGACATTTCTTCAACATTCACAAATAGACATTTTCTTCACTAGTACTAACATTGTATTTAATGCATACAGTAAAAATTCACCCATACATACTAAACCAAATACCAACACTTTCTTCACAATGTAATGAAGAAAACGTCGCTAAATAGCAAAGAGAAAAGAAAATATCAGTATACAATACGTATCAAACCAGTCTCCAATTCTCATTTATCCTTGGTTGCTTTGAGGTATTGCATACCATTGTCCATTAAAGGCAAAATAGGGATATCCACTTGGCAAAGTTATCAATGCATCTTCCTCATATTAAACAGCATGATTAGTAATTGCATAATGGAAAAAAAAAAAAAAAGAAAGACCTTAATGTTTTCAATACTCAGAGGGTTCAGAGAATGATAACATTGCATTAAAGATTTATTGCCCAAGATATGAAGTTCAAAAAATCCAAAGGTGCAATGCTTGTAATTTGTTGGAAGTAACTTTGTTAAATAGAGTAAAGGCACCACAGATAGCAGAAAATTAAAATAAAATAAGTAAGATAGAATACATACCGGAAGAAAAAGACAATGGAGAGCTTCTTGCTTAGCTTTAGTGAATGACCCAAATGCTTTAGAGATTTCCTATTCACAGACATGGAACAAATGTAATGGTTATGCAAAAAACTTTTGCAGAACATTTCTCAAAATAGAAAGAAAAAGAGAAGCTGCTTTCAAAGGCTGCCTAAGCAATTTCAATGCATTCTGGTCGATCCTTCAACTCCTTTCCTTCTAAATAATGTGGAGAGAAAAACCAGCTTGGACTTAATAGTAAGATAAAATTTTAAATCTAGCGAGGATAGGTGCTAAGAAAACTGATTTTTAATATTCCATATAATTGCAAATATGTTCATAATTAATAGGCATGTCTAGGACTCTCAAATCCAACTTTAGGGTACACATGCCAATAATACTAATTTATGTCTAACATCTAAACTAACCTTCACCCAAGATTTATTTCTACTAAAACCACACATCTAATCTAACTTAAGATATACCAAATATAGTCTCTCCTCATAAAAGAACCAATGAGCATTTGGAAATGTTATGTGCTAAGTAAACCATATCTTAAGTTTCAAAAGTGTTTCAAACATAAGAAGTAGCTCGAGGTTTGTCTTAAGTGCAAGAGATCTAACCCAATAGAAACTATGTCCTCTAAAAAACAAAAAAGAAAACTAAAAGGATAAAGGGGAAAGAAGCTCAAATAGATAAATGCAAAGGGAAAAGTCTGTTCATATAAACGACAATTTACCTCATTGGAACAAGTCGTTAGACAAGAAAATGTAGATAGTTGAAATGACTTATTCAAATTCAACTGGCATTGTCCAGGAAGAGGTAACTGACTTGTTTTCTCCATTGGATATACGCCTTACCAAAAATATCTTGCAGAAATGCCTAACCAAAAATCCTTAGATAATTAGCCCAATAAAAATCATAGAAAGAAGGTAAAAAGACCACAATAATTTTAAAACATCTCCTAATTCAACTAAGCCCAACTAAGCACAAACCGAGTTGACTTAGTACATTAAACAAAAGTTTCAGACCATAACAACGTAGTTTTAAAGACCCACCTGAGTAACTAACTCTTACTGAAAGCAGATCTTAGTCTTGAAAAATGACAGAATCAAAGATATTTAACAACGGATTAAAATAATCCAGCAAGAATTTCCTGCCAACAAGTAAGAATGCGTGAAATTCGACTTCAGAGCTCGTAAATCAACTACGAGGACACCTCTGGTGGATGATATGTATGCGGGTGGCCATCAACGCTATCCGTCCAATTATTCCTCATCAGTGCATAATGAGTACAACCTTCTGGATCCTCCATGTAAAGTAGAGTAGGGAAGTAATGCTCTTCAGGGTAACAAGACTCAACCCACACGAATGTATGGGGATGCAATGCTATGAGATTAGAGCAAAGAAGTGTTTGAAGGGATCATGGAGGAGGGTGTTGGCGAGTAGGTGGCGAGTGGCGGAGATCAGCATCGGGGAGGACCTCTAGGTCTTCTTCGCAAGGATGAATCGGTCGTGAAGATGCCACTAGGATGGGCAATCTTGACGGTCGGGTCAGCATTGTACATAGATATTATACAAATTGCAAGATCCATTGGCGAAGAATTGTTCCTAGAGGGGGGCAAAGTGAAGGTTAGAGTTTATGAGGAAGAGGAAGAGGAAGAGGAAGGCTGCAAATGGCAAGAGAGGT
This sequence comes from Thlaspi arvense, assembly GCA_911865555.2. Lineage (NCBI taxonomy): Eukaryota > Viridiplantae > Streptophyta > Magnoliopsida > Brassicales > Brassicaceae > Thlaspi > Thlaspi arvense. The sequence continues at coordinate 7,880 of CAJVSB020000388.1, read as the reverse complement.
AGGTTTTCGATCCTAGAGAGTGATAATAGAGGAAGAGGGAAGCAAAAAAGGGAAGAAAAAAACCTACGAAATGTGAGTAAAAAAAAAAAGAGGGAGATGAAAATAGTGTGGCACACTGAATGAAATATTTTGCCACAGTGTCCCAGCCACGGAGTTCAAACGTGGCAATGTTACGTTTGAGGGGGCGTTCGGATGGGAGGATAGGATATAGAGTGATAGGATAAAACTAGAAATATTTATCCAGATTAAATAGTTTTATCACACATTTGGTTCAATAGATAACAAATAGGATAAAATTTTTGACCAGTAGGATAAAATTCTGAATTTACTAAAAAGCCCTTTGCAATAATGTGTTTAAAAAAAACACAGGACCTCCGATTTTAAGGGCTTACCTCTGATTTGGATGAGACCAAACAGATTCCGGCCAAACGGACTCGTCGGGAATCGAATGCTTTGACTTCTGACGGTGGGTCTGGCAGGGGTCAGCGTCGACTATGGGTGAAGAACCGGTCAAAGGCATGGTGGGAGGAGGTGAACGGGTTGGATATTCTAGAAGACGAGTTTTGCTGAGCTTTTGATTGAGCAAATTAACCTTGTGATGATCTGCACCGAGCTTGAATCAGCAGTGACCAAAAGGACACAATGCTCCGGCTCACCATCCCTGTTCGCTAGTAGGTCGCAATTTGCATATGGCGGCTCGCCATAGGGGAACCTCTTCGCCTCATCTCAAAACGGTTCGGCCTCGGCATTCCCACCCCTCAAGGTCTGCTCCGCCATAAAAAACAATCCTCATGCCCAAATTCCTCCAGTGACCCGACGACCCCAGTTGAACCAAACCAATTGGTTATCAGGATGCCAAAACTGCAGCGAAAACTGCAAGCAGAGCGAAACAGCGCTCGTGGTCATTGTTGGAAGCAGAGCCAAAATTGTAGTCGGAGATCAGCAGGAGGAGGAAGACTGGTTTTCACAGTGTTATCCGAATGGGAAGGAGTAAGGGTAATTCCGGCAATGCATAAGGGCATTTATGTTCGAAAGAAAAAAATTTAAACGCTAATAAAATTTTATCCAACCCAACCAGCCTGATACATTATCCACCTCCTACTAATATGTATCCTTTCTCACGATTCGTTACATGCCATCCGAATGCATGATAAGGCAAGATAAGTTTATCTTATTCTGCTTTATCATGCAAATCGAACACCCCTTTAACTGGATTAGCCACGATTACTATAACCGTAGGTAAAAAATTGTGGCTAATCAACATTTGTTTTGTAGTAGTGTAGTAGTTTTAATATATTATTATCCTTACATTCTTGCATTATTGTGTGTAGTATAGGCTTTTATGATATGTTTTGTAAATAATTTTAGTTAGATGAGATAGATAGTAGAGATGAAAAAAAAAGGAAGTGAAAGTCCACTATAAAATTTAGAGTACGAAAACAATAATAATAATAAGCTTTGTTAATAAAAAATTTAGAGAAATTAATTAGTGATTTAATCTAGTTTTGTCACGCCCCACCCTTACTTACCGAGTGAGGTATGATAACTAGAGTAGCAACCAACACACTACAGTGCCAAATGCATAACAACAGACCAGTTACTGTAATCCTTGTCTTAAAATAACTCAAGTTAACTTGTGTTTGTGTACCTACTAAACATATATAACATGATACCACAAGCAACATGTAATCCTATGACAATAAAGTCTGAATTTGAAAATTATATAAAACCAACCATATCTGATAATATCACACTACCTATCCAGGTTGTAAATATCTCATGACTACTAAGATTTAACATTCATAATATAAAATCTCATCCTCTCTCAAAATAAATTAAGTATAGCAGCAGTTTAATTTATGGGATTGGCCAACTTCTGCTAGTGTATGCTAGGGTCAGAAAATACAGAACTGATGCCTTCTAATGTGCATTGCTATAATTTGGAAGGTAGAAGGGCTAATGAGATTAATGTCCTAGTGAATAACATACACACTATACTTATTGGAAATAGATAGGGTTTTCCACTTACAATATACGTAGAAAAGTTAATAAAATCTTCAACAGCTAAAAATAGTGGAAACTCATAATACGGGGAAAACATATGATTTCTGTTATCTTGCAATGTCAGAAATTCATGTCAAATCATGAATATAAAACTTTGGAAAAAAAACATAAATATCATATGTATAGCATATATAAAGCTCTAGCCGGATGTGCACAATAGGATAATGTGTGAGAGCAATATACATGAAACATAAACTCTAGGACATAGTCTAGCTCTCATTAAAGCAAACAACGTCAAAATATGCCAAGCACTACATGCCATGTAGCTGGTACCATGAGTCGCCACTCTAAGGTCAACTAACACAACTTTGGCATCTGGGCCCCTATTGGGGTATATATAATTTGGATTTGTAAAATTATTACTTGCTTAGATGACTACCTGGCATTTCATAAGCAAAACATAAAAATTGAGAAAACATCATAAAAACCATGTATCAAAAAATAGAAAATTAACTATTTGTTTCTAAGTTTTTCATATACAAAATATACACGTTGAAAACATCTTAGGTTGGTTCATAGAAAACACAGTTCATAAGAATAATAAGTTTAGAAAGAGTGTCATTTATCTTATATATAACTTACTGTTGACTTTTTGGCACTGATTGACAAATCTAACATATGCCTATTGCCCTCTCCTAACTGAGGATATGCAAATGTGAGCAATCTACAATAAATACATAATGAAAAAGCATGCTAATTACCTTGCATTGTCTAATTATAATGTTCTCCTTTACTTGATCTTGATAACATTTTCTTTCTAAGTATTTGTTTCTCATTTCCTTGAGAATCATGACTTCACCCCTACATTAGTCTTAACTATACTTGAGTTCCACCCCAATCAGTGTTCTTTAGAGCCCTAAAACTCATTTCATAAGTCTTCTTAGACTAGTGAAGATTTTAGCTTACTATTCTTTATACACCAATCAAGTCTACTTAGTATTGTCTCCAAATTGCTTCTCTAACTCCTGATCTCCTAAGACCCTTCTTTAATTTCTTTTCTAGACATAACTTTGTCCACATCTCAGCTCCCTTAGATGTGCTCTAGAGTCTTAAAAATCATCTCCAAGTCTCTTAAATGACCAAAAGAAATTTAATGTTTATTTGTGAAACTTATTTATAAATTTAGTGTACACTTAACCTTTATTTCTTCCCTAACTCTATGTCTTTCTATGGTTCCCCTTTGGTCCTCATTTCACCTCCCATTTTGTACCTCTTTAGAAGCTTATAATTCCCTTAAAACCATTTCCTTAAAACAGAATTTTCTGCATACAAATTCTGCACATATACCCCCATTCCTTAATTAAGTATATCCTGTTTTTGAGCAAAATATAGGGTTTTTCTAACCTTTGTTTACTAAGTTAATCAAACCATCCTTAATTGCCTTGGTTATGCTAAATTTCAGCTCTCTTAAGTGTCCCTTAGGAGGCTTAAAATCCATCTTCCAAGCCTGTTAATTTATTAGAATTATCAACATTCATGTGTGAGACTGATTATGAGTTTGGTTTACTTTTGATCTTTACTTGCTTCTTAACTTAATGCTTATCTTTAATCTCCTTTTGCCTTCATTGTGGCTTTATTTCGTGCCCCTTTAGAGGAGTGTGTACTTCTTCCAAAATCAAAATTCTTTCCCACCATTTTCTGCTTACAAAATTCAGCATTCATGTCACTATACTTCTAGTTAGGTTTTATTAGAGTTTTGAGCAAATTTGAGTCTCTCTTACTTGTCTTTGTCAAGTCAGTTAATTGTCATTTAAGCCAATTAATTACCTTGGTTTAAGGCTTTATTATGCCCCCTAAGAGTCTTAGCTAAGTGACCTAAACTGCAGAAATTTCTGCTGCACATTTTCTGCATACATTTCTCACTTTCCAAGTAAATATAATCTAGTATGAGCTAAGATTTGGTCTTCTGTTAATTTCCTCCCTAGATTGGTTTAGCTACCTTCTAATCCACTTGTTAGCCCTATGTTTAAACTCTTTCCAGCCCCCCTTAGTGGTTTGGCCAATAGGTCTCCCCTGAAAAAGTTTTTCTGCACAATGACCTCTAATCCTTTAACTAGGTTTAGCCAAGTTTGAGTCCAAATTTCTATTTCCTTTCTAATTTGTCTTCCTAAATAAGTCTCACCATCACCTAATCTACTTTTAGCTTAGCATTTAAGCCCATTTTAGCCTTTCAAAATTTTGGCCAAGGCATGGGGAGTTGCAGAAAATGTTTTGCTCATTCAATACCCCCTCTAACTTAGGTTATTAGCTTCATTTCTCTTACTCTTCTTGCCCTTGCTCTCCTTTTCTCCACTTCAACATACTCTCCCCTGTTTCTACTCTACCATAAATCTCACCAAAATTCACAATTAATCCATGAAAATATAGGGTTTTGCAAAGAAATGTAAGAATCCAACTAGTTTGCAAAAAAAAAAAAAAAGCCAAGTAGCACATGTTTTGTTCTCTCTCTGTGATTTGGTCCAGCCACAATTTTAGCATGCGAGCTAGTTCAAAACTCCATTTTTTTCCAGTTAAATGATAGAAAGTTGAAACAACATCAAAATCTACAAAAATTTTACATAATAACCAAATTTCTAGAAAGTTCTAAAAGGTTTCTTACCTTTCTTTTTCTTTATCTTCTTTCTTCTTCTCTTTCTTTCTTTCTTTCTTTCTTTCTTTCTTATTTCTCTTCTCTCTTTCTCCTCTTTAGTTTCACGAAAAACTACAGGCTTCAAGAGATTTATATACCCCTTTAGGTCAGCAAAATGGGGGGCCCAAGGCACCCCATTGTGAAAAGACTAAAATGCCCCCACTTAGGCTTCAACTTCTTTTCGTATACTTTTAAATTTCTATTTCCATTTCTAACCCTAAACAACTATTCTAATGGCCTTCTAATCCTTCTAGATTGAAGTTTTAAATAAAACTAAATCACTAGTTTAAATTTCTAATGTCATTTAACTAAGTTTTATACTTATTATTTTTAGTATTAGTTGCATAACTTGGGTTTTCTCTTCCAAACCATTATTTTTCTTTCCATTTTCTTCTATTATCATATAAATCTTACATTTTAATGTTTCCTCAATCTTTAACCTATTTCTAGGGTTGTGGACAAGTAAAATAAAAAATTTTCTCTTATGTTTAAATTTCTCCTAAAATGCATGTAATGGTCAAATTGTATGAAAATTTATGTGAGGATGCATACGTTAGTATTATGCATGCCAATATGCTAATGTTATACATTCCAAACTTGGTTTAGAATGTCACAAGCTTAGACCCTAAGTCTTAGGGACAAAGAGGGCATTAGACTAATAATTTAGGGACAAGATGGTCATTTGAGACAAGGAGATATGGAGAGAAGGAAATCTTATTAAAAGGCGCAAAATGGTCATTTCATTAAGTGTGTGTGTGTGTGTGTGTGTGTGTGTGTGTGTGTATCAGCCTCTAGATGGCTTTGAACCACTTGTTGGGTCGTGCAAGCGAAGGGAAAAAAAAGAGAAAAGAAAGAAGAAATAAAGGAGAAAGAAGAAGGAAAAAGAAAGTGAGAAAAAGTCTAGAATTTTCTAGAAATTTTGAGTTTTTGTTTGAGAATTTTTTCATATTTGATATTGCTTTCAATTCTACATTATGTAATCGGTTTAAAATCATGTTTAGAGGTGTTGTGCATGCTGAACCCATGTTGAACTGAACCTTAGGTGTAGAGAGAAATTTGTACAACTTGACAAATTTTGAAAAATTAGTTTAGGATTTGTCTTTGCTTGAAAAATCTATGTTTTTCTATAGTTTTAATTGCAGTTTTGAGGACTAGTTGAGGTCTAAAAATAGATGTTATTTTGTTGAATTTAAAAAGAGAATGATAGGGTTAAGGTTTGAGTCAAAAAGTCAGGCTTAAACAAAGACTAAAAAATAGTTTAGCCAAAGAAAGTTAATTTCAGCAAGCAAGTATCTTGGTAGCCAAAACTTGGAGGGAGTGTTGGCTGAAGTTTGAGGCTGAAATGAGACTTAATTAAAGACTTATAACAAACTTATGGATTTATAAGATTAATGAATAATATATGATAATATATTAAACATTTTATATAACATGTATTATATCATAACATATCATATATTATGTATGTTATATAAATGTGTGTATTATAAATTAATACAATGCATAATATTACATGTGTAAATAATATATAAAACATATTATATATTATATATAAAGTGGAATTTAATTTTCTTAATGTTAGAATATAATTTTTTTTCCTTTTTAGCCTTTTAACATGTTTGTAATATATTAGAAGTTAAAATTTTTCTAATAAAATATATTTTTATCATTGAACAATTTCTTAATTTTCTTTTTATATTTTTTCAAGTATGTTAAATATAATGATAATTTAAAAATTCATTTTATCAGTATGTACCATACATATTATAGAAATTTTTATTATATTTTGATCTCCACTGTAAAACCCCATATTTTTTTTTTAAAGAAATTAAAGTAGTAAAGGGAAAATTGAAATAATTGAACAAATTGGGGGCTCAATTGGAAATTTAAGGGATTGAATTGCATGAAATAAAAGTTTCAGGGGGGTTGAGCATAAATTGTTAAAGCTGTCAGGGACTAGACTAGATCGCACAAGAAGGAAAGAGTGAGGATTAAATTGCAAAATTTTAGAATTTAATCTAAAAAAATGGACGAAGTTCAATCCTTCGTGTTTATGGCAATCAATTCGAATAATTAAAAGGAAATTAATCAGGAATTCATTTATAAAAACTACTACACAACATAACTCTGCATTTTCCACACATTATTTGGTCATGCTTAAGGAATATGTATAATTTTACGAACTTTGCAAAATTGTCTAAGTTCGTAATACATCTCTACTATTACAAATCACTCTCATCATTAGACTGTTTACATGAATACAAAATTTCTCATCTTATGACTAAAATATGCAAAGACACCTGCTGGTCCAACCTCCACTAAAATACATGAGATGATGATACAGTGATGTAGATGCTGCTGTCAATATAGCTAAGTCCTCTTAGTATCTATCGGCATGAAAAATAGAGTGGTGAGACTATTTTCTCAGTAAATGGCATACAAACTAAACTTAATGAAAATAGATATGTTTTTACTAGCCATAGTAGAGCTCAACTTGGTTCATAAAATGTCTCAAAATATGAAAAACTATAAGGAAGGCATTTAGTTTCTATTGTTCAGCAATATCAAAATCTATGTCAAAAACATAGAACTCTATAAATATAAACATCATCTGTGTAGTATGCATATATATAGTTATGATGTGGTGTACATAGCAATGTAATGTCTTAGGGGCAATAATCATAAAACATAAAACATAAAACATAAACATAGTCTGACCCTTGTTAGGGCAAACCATGTTAAAACATGCCTGGCACTGCTTGCTATATTGTTGACACCATGGGTCGTCACTCTAGAACCAACTAAATATCATATCTAAGTCTGTAGATTTTATAAAATTGCCACATGCTCCATATGCCTGCCTAACATTTTATAATCAAATTATATAAAACATATAAAATGCATATGCAAGAAAGCAAAAAATAGCTATTTATTTCCATTTTTTTCATATACAAAATATACATGTTGAAAAGTATTGTGTTGGTTCATTGAAACACAATTCATAAAAATGCTAAGTCTAAAAATGCGCCACTCATCTTGTTTGAGGCTGTTGATGTCCTTTTGGAACTGACTAGTCAAGGTCTATCTTATGTTTGCTTCCCTTTCTTACAAGTGGGTACATGCAAATGCAAGTAAACTACCGTGAATGTAACATAGAAATGCATGCTAAATTCTATGGGTTGTCTAG